>CAJHQQ010001002.1:0-124006 GCA_905132885.1 Moricandia moricandioides | reverse complement strand
CTGTATTCCTTAACAGATCATCTTGATATATCACCGGCCACGTTATGTAAATCTTTTATGCGTGATTTCACCTAAATCATTCAGTATGCATTTAGGAAAACAAAATGAACAACAGTCCAATAATGGATTCACAACATGACTTTTCTTGGAGCTATGCGAAACCAAATTCTAATCAAAACTGTTGTAACGGCTGGAAATCTCTGACCAGATGTATTAAGCCTTGATAACTATTGTGGTGTATATTATTTAATGACGCAAGATGCGTTTAGATATGCAGGTCGGCAGTCGGTTTATCTGCGAGCATTGAACCTCTCCTAGCGCTATTTTAAATCTTTTTCACAGCATGCTTTGGCAACAAGCGAAGCGTACATTGCGACAACTAAGAGATTGGTAATATTTGCAGTTTACAACAGATCGTTTGTAGAACAAAGATATCTTGATAAATTCATAAAGGTGAAGATAACGCAAAACTATCATTCCCTCATGCACTTCAAAATTAGAGTTTCAAAATGATATATGTAGTAGTTCATGTGACAAAATAAACTTTGGTTAATAAAATCAACAGTCCGCACACATTTATAGGATCACAAACCATCCTCTCTTATGTTTATTTGCAGATCGACCAATTCATCTCTCGACAAGGCATCTCTTCAACCAGATGCAAGAACAGAAGCTAACTATTTATGAATCACGTGTTCCATATGGTTCCAATTAAAATTAACCACTCAACCAAAAAAACGCTCGGGACCAAAAGATGTTAAAAGGTAGATAAGCAAACAAGAGGTTTAGCGGATAATTTTAGAGGCAAAAACTATAGGATAAGTGTGCCTCCACGTTTTATACACCGCGATTCAATCTATGCCTCGATGACTAGCATTGATTTTCGTTGAGTATTCTTGAAAAACAAGCTAAAGGTGAGTGAGGCATTCCAATCACCAAAATAAAACACATCATTTCATCCCAATAAAATCTAATATACAAACAACTATACAGAACTGAATATGAGAGAGCGATACGATGTGAGAGATATTATGATTGATGGAGAATGGATTAATAGGGTGACTCGTTATATATAGAGTGCTGCCTGCAAAACCCTAATAAAGCACACAAGGCAATAAGAATATTTATTTTCTAGCTATGGAGGCTGTAATTAAGAGCCCAATATGTGAGCCAACGATATCCAATCGCTATATTACCCCACACACTTTTCTGGTTAGATCAGAATCTGCTTCAAAACTTGAAAGCCTGACAACACAACTCAGCTATGATGGTCTCTTTGTTTGCACATAAAAATTGCGAGCAGAGAAATTAAAAATCATAAGTACCTGTAACTAGCCCATTTTGCAGCAAGACGGACACCAGATGGCCAAAGCTGCAGCTAACAACGCAATGGTGGCGCCTTCCCTAAAGCTCTGTCTATCTTCTTCTTCTTCAGAAGAGGTCTTAGTTGAATGGTGATACATGGCTAGAGCCAGATACCCTGTGATGACCAAACTCTCACCCAAGGCTCCCCAACTCCCGCCAGAACAGCTGCAGATGTCACATGATCTCTCTTCTTTATCAACAGCAATATCCATACAAACCCACCAGCACAGTGTTTGTATATATAAAAAGGTTTTTGAGAGAGGCCATTGAACTGTCAAATGCACCTTTTCGGGAGTACATTTCACATCAGCTAAGTTTATGGCTTTGAAGAGTTTCCATTGAAACAGATCACTTTCAGGGAACTCTACTCCTAGTAAAGGCAGAATTGAAGTCAGTCTTTGACCTCCTTTCAAAATGCTTGAAGAAAGTACCATCTCTGAATCTGAGAGCTTGTGGCTTATGGTATGTGACTAATATGTACAGACAATCTCACTAGTTTGTTGCATATATATATATAAGCCAAAGACTAATAAAAAACACGTGTTTGTATTCGCAGGCTTTTAAGCTCTTTGCTCATCAGAGAACTTATTTTGACCACCTTGTAGAGATGTCAATTACTTATTCTCATCACTGTTGCCTTAAAAGTCGGCAGGTTTCTTGCCCTTACCCGTCCTGGTCTTGCTCTATACAGATTGCCTTGAAAATGGAGACCCAGACTTATTAAGTGATAAAAGATACTCTCAAAAATATCCGGAAGCTTTACGATTCTGCTGTTGCAAGTTACAGTCAAGACGTCGAGTTGTGGAAGACTCCGAAAGAATCAGTAGATTTCGTAGTTAGATGTCATTTAGTGCAACTTGATATCTATGGATTTGACTGAGTTATCTGATCCATACGAATGAATTTTGGTTTTGCGTTCAACGTTTTCAATTAAAAACTAGCTTCACATATCCTATTTATCTTGTGACGATTTGGGCCTTCCAACTTTTTATTTGTTTGATGATTATAAAAGCATGCAGATTTAAATTCAACAGTGTTCCATAGAAAGAGCTCATGACTTTTTGGGTAATATGAAAAACGTCTCTATTCCATGTCCATCTCCAAAAATCACAGACCGTAGTAGCTGGTGCCATTTTGACATCTTCGTCTTTCAAAGCTGTCACCAGCTAATTAAATTAACAATTACTTTAACGAAAAAATCAACTTTATCCAGCACTATCCAAAAAATCAAAGACATGCACTTACTCACTCAGGCATGCTCGTCTGCATGTTCTTCTAGGAAATCAACTTTTTTTTTAAAAAACTTTTCCAACTGCTCCATTCAACGACCCATAGATTATAATAAGTAGATATAACAGTTTCAGAATTTTAGAAATTAAAAATATTAAATGCAACCAAGTCTCTCTCAAAGACATTTTTCATTAGTAAATGAGTTTGGTTTTTGTTCTTCAAGCTTTGACGTTGCTGGGTGAAGTCGACGCAGGTCTGGCAAGAACAATCAGGGAAACGGCATAACTCGCAGCCAAAGCAGACGCAAGAAGTGCAGCCTTTGCAAGTTGGTGAACGTGTGCAGCCTTTTATACACTTTCCTGCTTCCTCTCTCTTCCTCTGCCTCACATGTTATCCTGCAACCCAACCAAATATTTATATACTCCCTTCTCATGACCAAAGTAAAAGATGAACCCTACTTGTCGTATGGAAAGTCTGAGCATTTCCAGTTTGGATCCGCCATTGCGTTGTGGTGCAAGCGGCACTCGTCTCTGCTCCTCAACCTGAACCTCCTCTCCTTACCACATTCGATGCACCCAACAAACTCATCTCTGTGGAATACTTTGGTACCTTGTGATTTGTTTGACCTATTCAACTTCTTTGATGATTCGTTGTAGTATTTGAGCAATACCGTCTTTGACAGTGGAACTTTTTCTCCTCCAATGATAACCCACACATTGTTCTTCCATTTCCTAGCCGTTTCTCTGCCAGAATGCTTCTCGAATGCAGCTGGTGTTAACTTGTCTACAGTAAAACAAAAAAAAACTTTCATGTTAGAGACGAATATGCAGATTTAGAAAGATACTAAGCCACCTCAAGAACTAATAGCAATGAGGTTGCATCAAACTTTGACACGAAGAGTCCATTAAGTGAGAATATCATATGTCAATAAAGCCTACCACTTTGGCCACCCATCATCATTACAGATACAAAGACATGACAATGAAGCAAACCAAAGTCATTTTATTTATGGATCTAGCATACACTAAGAGTCATTGACTTGTTCAACTATATCTCTAAGACATATGGTAACTAACTAGTTTCTTTGGTAAGAAAGAAAGAAGCATACTTGTTGATTCAGATGTACCAAGCTAAAGACTTAAGCTTTATTAGCCCAAAGTCATGTTAAGCATAGGCAGAGAGACCAACCAGTAAACCAAAGGAAGAGCTAGAAAAATAATAAGACACAAACCTAAAGAAACAACAAACCCTCGTTGCCTTAAATAGTAGAAGCCATCTCGAGAGTTGAAACAAGAGAAAGCGAGAGGCATACACGTTAAATCTCACACACATTCACATGTAACATGCACATAAACCAAAACCCATTTCGCCACAAAAAAGCATCATAAAGACTCAAAAGAATGATATAGAGAGGAAAAAGGAGAGACCTTCGTCACAGCCAGGCGTGCATTCACAGGTGATTTCAAGATCGCCGTTAGGGAAAACCCTAAGCCTAGCAACGGCATCGCCGTAACGGTGGCTAGTACAACCACACATGACCTCAACGTAACCTCCTCGTACATTGACCCCACTCATCTCTTGTAGCTCCTCTTGTCAAACAACATAGACCCACCACATTGCATGCTCTCCTCCTCCTCCACACTCGACGAAGACATCTTCTCTCTCTGGAAATCCTCTCCGGTTATAGTGTATGAGAGAAAGAGGAGATAGAGAGATGAGAGAAGAAGGAAAGGCCTCGTTTTTGGGTATTAAAGGAAAGCCCTAAAGGAGCACGCATCTCAAAAGCGTGAGAGAGATCTGATATCAAAGCAATAGCCATGATTAATGCAGGTCTCTTAACAAGGGGTTCTTATTTTTTAAGAGACCGTATCTTAATTTTAACTAAGAAAACTTAAGAACCGTCTCTTAAATAGGAGACATAAGAGACGTCTCTTATCCGGAAAAATGTTAAAAAAAATAAAAAAAAATTAAAAAGAGGACAAAAAAAATAAGAACCCCATCTTAAGAGACCCGGGTTAAAGATGGCCTAAGGGGCTTTTCGAGAGAAGAGAGAAGAGAGAGAGAGAGATTATTAAGTAGAAAGAAAGATAGTCTCTTTGGCCTTTGGATTTTTGGGGTTACAAAGAAAAGATGTGAGCTTTTTTTTGGCGGATGCGGATATTAGCTGGCCAACAAAACAAGACTCGTGGGGCATGGGTCCTGTTACTATTATAATATTATTATTATCCTTTATAATAATGTACATATATATATATATTACCTACATAACAGTGTAGGGCTATGAGAATGTCTATGGCCGATAAAAGCAGCAGAGGAGGTGCGTGAGAGAACTTTTTGACAAGACACATTAGAGGAGAAGAGGTTGAAGAATAGGGTGTGTCAAGTGATTTTATAATGTCTTCCTTTTTTTTTGCTTTGTGTACTTCTTTCTTCACACCTTCTCTGCCTTGCCTTCTCTTGGAGGTTCTGCAAATTCTTGGGCTCTTCCCTTTCCTCAGGATTCATCGGTTACCGAGTCAGTTCTCCCCCAATGGCCATTTGTTTTCTTTTACTAGAAGTTCAAAAGATTTATAAAGTTTTGGTTTTTAATTGAAAAACATGTTAAATCAAATTACTTCTCATAGTTGTATCATATACAGTATGTTATTTAAATTTGGAAACCATTTCTCAAAAGAAAAAAAAAATCAGACTAGTTGTCTACTAAAACAACTAGTAACCAAGTACATGAGAAGACGTCATTGACATCTATGTCTGTTAGGTATTCTGCAATGCGCTCAAACCCCAACGTTATATCTACTCTACTATATGTATATTTATTTTTGTGTTCGAGGAACTCATTATTATAATAACTTAATAGGAGACTAGCTGTCCTGTAGACCATATGAAAACTATACATATGTTATTGTTAAAATAAGTGTACTTCAAAAAAAATGGAAGAAAATTAAATAATATTGTCAACATCTTAACAAAAGAGTCGCATATTTATTTATTTAGGCTACTGATTTGCATTAGTTTAGTTGATATATCACTATCCTGGTTGAAAAAACATGATATGATCCGTCTTAGAAAAAAAAGTAAATGCATTTGGACGAAAATGAAATTCATGTCAACATCTTTACTCTCTTCCTCTTAGTTGATCCCATAAAAGTTTGCAGCTAGGAGGTGAACTTTATTGTTATGGATAGCTTCACTAACAAAGTGTGTTATTTTGATTAAAAAATAAAAAAAAACAATGTGTGTCATTTTAACTTCTTAGGGTTTGGTTTATACAAAATAATGGGCTTGGGTTTAATAAGCATGGGCTTTTTAGTTTTAGAAGATTATGAGCCCATTAACTTTTTTTTATTTCCACATGGAACCATCTCACCAATAGATTTTGCAGTTGCGCAAGAGAGTTTTGGGATAATTCAGCATGTTACTTAGATGAGTTACATCACATTCACATGTACATATATATATAGAGAGAGATACATATCTTCTTCTTTCTTCAATCCAAGGCATTTGGCAAGTCCTTGTAACTTCATGCGTGTTGAAATTGTCTCTGCATTGACGGGTCATTATCAAGCGAGATATTGTCCATTAGCATGAAATTTTGAATTTTTTTTGGGGCTTACTTTTACAACGAACACACAAAAAGCACTGTCGTGTTGTCTTGAAATTATCAATGAGACAAATTTGGGATTCGTCAGACCAGATTAAAAAAATATAAGAAAAAACATAAATGGAGCCCAGAGTAGGTAAAGGCCCATTTTTAAGAACAAAGCCCATTAAAAATAAACGCGTATATCACGGTAGAGAAAGAGAAAGAGAGTGAGTGTGAAAGCATCAGAAAGTAGAGAAAGAAATGGGATGCTGCTTGAGCGCCGAGAAAGTCACAGCTCCGCCTCTCGCCGCCGACAAGACTCCTCCACCCATTGAAGAAGAAACCGTGAAGGAAGTCGTGGTCCAGTCAGTCTCTGTCTCCGTCCCCGTCCCCGTCCCTGATCCTAACCCCATTCCCGTCGCCGACATCGTTCTCTCCCGACCAGAAGTCTCAGATTCAGAACCTCGCAACCTTACTCCTCCTTCACTTCCAACTCCAGAGATCTCTCACAACAAGTCCGACACTTGTAGCATCTCTCACAGTTTCTCCACCGCCACCACAGCTACTGCTGCTTCCATCCTCGAGGACGACGCTGTCACAAACCCCACCGACAGTCCTCCTCCACCTTCGTCTTCCACCTCTCGCCGCAACATGTCCTGAAGAGTCCTCCAGATTCCCGGGAGGACGCCACTCGCCTAGGAAAGCTCCCGTCCAGGTTGGTCCGAGAGAGACAACCTCTTCCACCAAACCCTACCCACAACCGGCGAAATGTGGTCCTCTGGTCCTCTCCAAGAACTGGGTTACAAGAAGGTCCGAGACGTCGCTCTCGTTCTCCGGCCACCCGTGCCCCAACTTCATCCTCCGAGAAAAAAGCCCCATGAAGAGCGAGAAGCAGCAGCTTCCGGAGAAGGACAGAGCAGAGGAGGAGGTGAAGGTGAAGAAAGAAGATGAGAAAGAAGCTGTTGAGGTGAAGAAGGAAGAAGATGTAGTAGCTGCGAAGGATCCTGAAGTGTCTATGGAATGTTTCATCTTCCTCTGATATGATCTCTCTACCTTTCATTAACCTAATAATGTGCTTCATGTGATTTTGATTTGTAAATTGGCGGAAAGTGTTGTTTGTTGTAACTAAAAAAACTACTACGTAACCAAATCTTAGCGGATCTTTTCATTTTGTTTTTGTTTAATGATTTTAAAAAGTAAAACAAAGAACTACGCATAACGCTTCACAAAATTCCATAGCTTTATTCATGGAGATTGCTGCTCTCTTGCTATGGAGTTAAGCAGACAGAAGACACTGTGTCTGTTATAACACTCGACTACTTGAACACTTGTCTTTTTCTGTTTACTTCATATTTAAAAAACAAAAAAAAGTCCTAATAAGAGTCTGAAGTACAATAGAAAATTTCAAGAAGTTTTTTTTTCTCTAGAATGATCTTGAGTAGGAAGGAGGACATGGCTGAAGCAATGAAGGTTGGAACCTCTTCTCCAGGCATCAAAAACTGATATTTCTCTCTCACAGATACCAATCTACATACAAATACAAACACACTAGGTTAAATTGTGTTATGACCTCATCCCATAAAAGACAACCAGTGTGTAGACAAATAAGTAGTAGAAAAGCCTCCTTATACAATAACATAACTATTTTTTTCCCCTTCTACAATGTGAATATTCAAACCTCGGTTGCATGAAACAAGGGGTTTTTGTATCCCCATAAAATATTATACATTTAATCTAATCCTGTTTTGGGACTTTACAACATTTCAAAGATACGACAAAAAAATAAGCTTCCTCCAGCATAATCTCGATCTACATTATAGACCAAATTAAGCAAAGTCATCATCAGGATTGGAAAGAGAACTAATGGTTTTGACTTCTCATCAACCAACAAAACAAGCATAGTTGTGATAGAAACACAGCATAAACAACCTTTAGTGTAAAGACTAAAGTAAGGTTCAAACACAACGGAAACCTAGACAAAAAGTGTACGATCAAATAGGAGAGAAGAGGTATAGGTAAACCTTGGGGGAAGCGAACGGAAGGAAGCTTTGGGTGGAAAGGTAGTGATGTAGTCTGTCGAATAAACATGAACCTCTCAAAGATAGCTAGTAAAAGGAAGATGGAGATTAAAACTGCGGTTGCCACCAAATAAAACGGCACCGCATTGACCGAGCTCTGAAAATGTCCTTCTCCTTCATCCTCCGCTGCTAAAGGAGCCGTAGTTTTCCACCTCAGGTGGTCGTCGCTGCCATCTCATTTGTAAACTGGAAAGAGACTGGTGAAGAGAGTATAAGAAGTAGTAGTAGTAGAAGAAGAAGAATAGAAGATAGTTTAATCGCCAAATAGCTTTAAGTTGACTAGTCAACACTACATATGGACTATGAGGTCTTACTGGGCCTATTGATATGGCTTCTTTTGAGTTTACAATTAATGGGCCTGAGCTCATCGACGAAGAGGAGGATGAGAACATAAAGATGAAGATGAAAAAGAGAAACCATGGATCCACGAACCTATTTGTTTTCATTGATTATCTTTTCATCTTTATATTTTTCTGCTTCCTTTGTTTCATCTTGTTCAAGGTATTGGGCGCGTGATTTGGTCATGCTCACGGAAGGGCGTTGCCTTTGTCCATGATCGCTTTGTTTAGGGGTTGCGGTTACATACTTTTATACATTATTATATCATATGCGGTAGTTAGAGAGAGAGGTATTGCATAGATAATGAATCTGATGAAATGACTAGTAGCCTTGTTACGGACTCTTTTGCATCTAGCAAATGATTATTTGGGTGACAGTTTTGAAGTCATGGTTGTGGCACTGGTGTAGTACTTGATTTTCTCTGGAGCTCGGACCGGAAGCTTCGTATCCAGAGTTTTGGTGTGAAACGACTAGGGATTCCGTAAGAAGAAGTGGTGGGAGCAGCAGCAAGTCGAGTTTACGAGAAACTCTGAATGTTTGATCTCAGTGTCATTGGAAGAGTTGGGACGTGGACGCATTCCTCTCTGCACATCCAAGCCAAGCAAGCTTAGTAAAATCATTGTGGTAGTCAGTGTTTGCAGAAGAGAGACCATCCTTGTTATTAGTAAAGGATGGAAGTGTAACGCCCCGACCCACGTTCGATCTCTCGGTCTGTGGACCCCATCCCGTTCTAACGGTCGGTGCGTAAACTTTTTAAAGGTTCAAAATCATTGTTTACTGTCCCTGCAATCACCACCTGACCTTTCCCCGTGATTTAGTCTTACTTGCACGGTATCTGCGAATCACTTTTCGATAGGTCACCTATCTTTTCACTACTCCAGCATAAGCACGCTTAACCCTAGAGTTCTAAACGGATGTGTGACGGAAAAAGTAAATGCACTTTGATGACATAAAGTAGCCAAATCAATTCTCTTAAGCCTTTCCACATATCACAACTCGGGATGTTACAAGAAGTTTGGAGACTGAATGTTTTGGTTTATGGAGGCCGGGAAGAGGAGTAGAGAGTTGTGTGTAATGTATAGAGTGAAATGGTTAAAGCTAATTATGCAGTACATAAGTTTGGTGGCATCTTTGTATTGATGGTGAGTTAAGTGCATGATCAGGTTACCTCAAGTCAATTGTTTTAGTTATGGTAGAAACGGAGAACTAAAAGATGGTATAGAATGCAAGTGGCCATTTATGTATCAAGGCCGAATAGTGAATGGGCCCTTAATTGTGACAGTGAGGAGGGGCATACATTCTAGGCTAGAAGCCCGCCCTGTCCAAAACATGACAATCTCATATTGACAAAAGCCGATCTTTTGACCGTCACCTTGAGACCTGACTAATTATGTAGAATGAATGAAACCATTGAATAGTTTGTTTTCGGTATTTTAATGGATCTAAAACGTGTTATTATTTCCACTAACTATAAAAAGTTTCAGATGAAAAATCTAAGTTAAGGAAAAACAAGTTTACATCAAATGTCATAATCCTTTACCAATAAACCACCACCACTTAATTATATCTCATTTTTGTGATTAATTTTTACATAATAGCCATGGACTTCAAGAATTAGTTTAGACTTTTACATAGGACTCCTAAATGTTTAAACTATATTAATCAAGTAGTGATAGTCTGGTGGTAATTTTTTGAAATGCGACGTATATGTTTGGTTTCTCCTATGAACTAAATTGTTACTGAAGATCAGGTAGTGTGATAATTAATTATTTATGTAACATTAAATGTGTTTTTTACCGGATCGATAGGGTATATAAAAGATGTTTAAACTATATTTATTCATCTACAAATAGAAGATTCGAAGAACAACATAATGCATATATGGACGTGAGATAACACGTTGAAATATAGTTACAAAGATAATGAATTAATATAATTGTCAAACTAGCTTGGTCGGTTTTTAAAACCAAAAGAAAAACAACTTGGTCGGTTTTGCGAGTGTCTTTTTAGAGGTGGAGAAGAAAAAAACAAAACATTATAAAAAGGGTGAAAGCTGAACTTGACCAATCACCAGACCAGAAAGATTGATTACTATAATCAAAGCCTGTATATACATAATCAAGCCTGTTAATTATAGATAGCCCTAACTAAGTACTAGGTTTGTCATCAAAACGTTTATTGTTGTTGTGATGTTATCCTTAGCCGCAGCTAGCCGACCATGACCGAATAACAATACCATCATCAGCTAAACCATTCAATTTGCATTAGGCAAACTTAATATTTTGGTTTTAACAGTTTAATCTTATCTTCTGAACTTGTGACTTGTCGAATTTAGAAAACATGAATGGAATGTCTTCACCGTCCAATATAACGGAGAATGCCACGTAGCTGTACGGACGTGAATGTTTGTATCTCCTCCGCGTAGTGTTTGTCAACTTTCCAAATGGACGGGGAATGAATGAATTAGAGTGGAAGCAAAGGAATGATTATAGTAACCCCAAAAAGATAGTATTTGAAATAATAATAGTCAACCGAAAGCTGATGAGATATTTTCTATAACTAAATACAATAAAGCAGGTGCCCGCATCTAATGTGCTCTTCATATATAAAGTCCATGGACTCAACTTTCCCTTACAAATAGAAGAAAAAAAACAACAACAACAATCAAAGTGTAAGATGGACTTTGACGAGGAGCTTAATCTTTGTATCACCAAAGGTAAAAGTATTGACCCTTCTCTTGGAGAAGCTTCTTCCACGACTTCCCCAAGGTCTATCAAGAAGATGAGAAACCCTGATCATAGATCCAAACCCTATCTCCCATTTTCTTCTTCTAACTCCTTGCCAGCTTTCCCATTTTCTCTTGATCCATCCTTTCAAAATCGTCAACAACAACAACTCGGATACGTTCCGGTTAATCAACTACACGACCAGTCAGTACAAAGACAAAACCAAATGATCTCGTTTAGTCCTCAACAGCCTCAGCAACAGCAGCAGTATATGTTCAAATATTGGAGTGACACGCTGAACCTTAGCCCTAGAGGAAGAATGATGATGATGAACCAAGAAATTGTTCAGCCTTACAGCTCAACCAAGCTCTACAGAGGAGTTAGACAACGTCAATGGGGAAAATGGGTCGCAGAGATACGTAAGCCAAAGAGCAGAGCACGTCTCTGGCTTGGTACATTCGATACAGCTGAAGAAGCTGCCATGGCCTATGACCGTCAAGCTTTTAAATTGAGGGGTCATAATGCAACACTTAATTTTCCTGAGCGTTTTGTGAATAAGGTAACTGAGCCTAATGATGCAACTGATGCATCAAGCTCGCTGCACCAGAAACAATCCGAAACGCCGCAGCCAAACGAGGTTAACTTGGAGAGCAAGGAAGTAGCGGTGAGTGATGGTGGAGTAGGGGAAGGGATGGCTGAGGCGTGGTTCAATGCGGTTGCAGCGGGATGGGGTCCTGAAAGTCCTCTTTGGGATGATTTGGACAATTCTCAGTTTTCACAAAGCTCAACTTCTTCTAGTCCCATGAGGCCTTTCACATTTTAGGTTGTAGTTTAGGGTTTTTGCTCATTAGCATTTGGATGGAGACAGTTTTTTGTGATCTCCCACTCCATACATAGTCTATATATATGTGTGTGCGTTCATCATTTATATGTGTGTGTGTGCCGCTGATTTTGCTACATATATAGATGTCCTATTAGTTCATCTGAGTTTGTGTCATGGCATTGTTGTATCTGCACTTCAATAAGTTAGGAACCTCCCATATTATCTATAGGTTATCTTGACAACTGCTTCTTATTCAAAGATCTTTGTACATCTGTCACTAGTTGAACATTAGTTTTTTTTCTCATGAGTTTTATATACTGGTTGACATAAGGACGAAAAATGTGACATAAATGATCGTTTGTAATCTTGTATGTATCAACCGCACCAAACATTCTAAACTCCTCCTGACCATTAGCCATTTATGATTCATCTTCATATCCATCATCACTAAACCGGGCTGTGGAATAAGTCTCATCCATGCTTTTAGACTTGCAATTTTGGGTTGTAAGGATGTTTTACTTGTCTATAACAGAATATCTATAACAAAATTACAAAGCTATTCAAACTTTCTATATCTTTCAAAATAGCATTTTGTAATGATAACATAGTTTCCTCAGAATGAAAAAGGTACCACAAACTCTGTCACTGGGAAACAATTAGTCCCAAACGTTGATGATGGGCTCATTTTACAAGTGATTAAGCCTATTAGATTAAGAGGATTAGGCCGATCAGTAGCCCATTCAGTAACACGCAGGCCCGTTTCGAGAAGCTCCCAAAATGTGATGACTTAACAGAATCTTTGACTTGGCATCATCATCATCTCTGACGCTGGCTAATCCAGAAAACCTAACCTTAAGAGTAGATGGAATGATACACAAGAAATGAATGAAATGAAACGACAACCTCATAATACATTTCTTCCCACGTGTCATAGTCTGCATGAATCCACACATTAAGAGTGATCATATTTTAAGTATATAGACAATAGCTTCGGTGTGAACTTCCTAGAATCTGTGGTTCTTAAGCTAAGGGGATATGTAATTCAAAGTTTGTTGCACAGCTTTCCACCAACATTTTAACAAACAAAAAAAAAACCTCGATTATTTTTCATATCATTTTTGTTGGTTGCCATTTTGATTTTTTTTTGTTAAATAATGTTGACGTGGATGACTTAGTTCAGAGAGACCCTTTCACAAGCAACCTCTACTATTGAACTTGGGGGTTTCCTTAAAGTAAATAGTTAATTTGTAATTCGCCTCGTCTCATCATCAATTTTGATAGCACAAGGCACCTGACATTAACACGTTATTTGGAAAAGATTTGTGCGTATTTGATGAGAGTATCCAACTACTTTACCGTCCTCACTCTCTCAAAAATTCAACGCAACATACATTCTCATACCTTTTAGTTTTTTAAAGGAAACCTGCATGCAAAGTCAACTGAGCTATATATTAACATGCAAAGTCAACATTGTGCTTTACTCTGACTCTCACCACCATCAGGCATTAAGGTAAACAAATTACTCTCACAAGATATTTTTAATCTCTTAAGTTGAACTACTTTTCTATAAATATGAGTACATTATATTCACCCAACATATGCATAGAATATATATTGTTGTACTAACAGAATCCAAGTTACATGAATTATATATATTGTAGTGCATATAGACAAGACTATCACGTCGATCGCTTCTAGAATATACAGTTAAAACACGTTAGTATATGCTGTCTTTGTCAAGCTAGTATTGGCTTTTGTATATAATATTGTGGCTCAAACTGACACGTGCCATATCAAGCCTATGCCAAATGAGGTTGACATTTGTCTCTTCCACGTCAATTATAAGTTCCTCGCATTCACATCCTTATATATATATAAGCAAATGAAACGGAGAAGGTAAGAGTGCTCCCACGGATTGACATTTATAAAACTTAAGAAACTCCTTTTGGCTCTTCGACCCTTTTATAAGAGAACGAAACTATTATACTCTCTAACATCCATCGTTGTATACATCCTTTTTTGATTATTATTACCAACTAAAGATGGGAAGATTACCTTGTTGTGACAAGAGTGGTGTGAAGAAAGGACCATGGACGCCTGAAGAGGACCAGAAACTCATCGATTATATTCGTGTTCATGGCCCGGGCAACTGGCGTATTCTCCCTAAAAATGCTGGTAAATATATAAGTATATTATAATTTTGTCTTGATAGATTATGGTCTCTATAAATTGAATTACACACTTATGAGTCGTATTCTAAAAATTAAAGGACTCCAAAGGTGTGGAAAAAGCTGTCGTCTTCGATGGACCAATTATCTAAGACCCGACATAAAGAGAGGAAAGTTCTCCTTCGAGGAAGAAGAAACTATCATTCAGTTACACAGTGTTATGGGAAACAAGTAAGCCTCATTTACATCATAACTTAATTAATGTGAGATCCATTAGCTATAATTTTTTGTATGTTAGTTACTGAAAAAAGAAACAAGAGTATGCGTATGCATGCGAACCGTATATTTCAACATTTAGGCCATCAACTCCACTAAACTATAATTATTCTTACGTATTGACCTATATAGTTTAAATATAAGGTGAGTTATATATTATTTATTGACCATTAATTGATGGATTATAGGTGGTCCGCAATAGCAGCTCGTCTACCAGGAAGGACTGACAACGAAATTAAAAACCATTGGAACACTCATATCCGAAAGCGACTTGTAAGGAGTGGCATCGACCCTGTTACTCACTCCCCGCGCCTTGATCTTCTTGACTTGTCCTCACTCTTAGCCGCGATTTTAAACCAACCAAACTTTTCATCAGTTGCAACACACGCATCGTCTCTTCTTAACCCTGATGTATTGAGGCTGGCTTCTCTTCTCTTGCCCCCTCAACAACCACTTCCAAACCCTAATCCAATTTACGGGTTGAACCTCGACCAAAATCTTCAAACTCCAAATACATCAGTATCGTCTCAAGACACTCAACCACAAGCCGAGTGTACAACTCCAACAAAGGATGAAACTTCATGTTTTGAGCCTATGAACGCAAGATTTCAGGTCGGTCCTTCAGATGTGTTACCACCTTTGTCAGAGAGTTTTGACTTAGACTCACTCATGTCAACGCCAAAGTATTTTCCACAACAAAATAGCATTGAAGCAGAAGCCAACTCCAGCAGTTTATTCGACTTTGGGTTTCCGGATAATTTTGCATTTGATGACTTTATGGGGTTGATTTAATTATCAACATATGCATATCTCTACACATATCTCCACCTATGATTCATGATTTGTTGCATTCTTTTTATGGTTTAATGTACAAACATTGTTTTCCCGTCAAAGAGATATATATTATCCTAAATAATTATCATGAATGTGAACTATCTTAAACTTTCTCCATACGTCATATATGCAAAGAGGACTAGCTAGAGTAAATAAAAATAACTAAACATAGCTAGAAATATAAGCATCAGTCAAACTATCGTAAAAAATAGTTGAAGTTGTCTAGCCTCGAGAACGAGCTAAACAAGCAACACATCCCATGTTTTTTTAAAACACGGCTCTATGTAGTACGTACCGACCGTACGTAGCATAACATTGTCATTTTCCCAAGTAATGTTGATGGGATTAAGGTCAAGTTGGTAACGGTGGGTAAGAAATCGTTAATTAGGTAACGTTGGTTAAAAAAGAAGGGATGTTACGTTAACTAGGCCCAATATAAGGTTCATATTGAAGCTCTTTAAGGTGTTAATAGCCCAATCTAAGGCCTATTTTGGGGAAGCATCAGCTATGTAAGTCAACTACATAGGGTCATTCTAAAGTTAATGGATTTTGTTTTCAAAAAAGCCAATTGATATCAAAATATGAGTGGATTAGTTTAGATTTCGTATATACAAAATGATGTTCCTCTTTTTCAATATAAAGCAATAGATGAGTGTGAGCAGCTGAGTTTAACTTAAGTCTTACAAAATGGAATTTGAATTAGAGGGATTTATATATTTGGTATGAGAAATAAGTAAACAAAGAATGTGTGAAAATGCTTAAAGAAGAAGAAGGATTAGGTGTTGAAAATTTAAAAAGAGGAAGAAGATTAGGAAAAATAAAATTAGTAACATACTACTTTTTTCTCGCCTTTTTGGTTTCACCTTTTTTTTCTGACGGCCCGTTTCCCAAGACGAGCTCCGGGTTCTCTTCCTACCCGTTTGAAAAAAACGTTACACACAATTTATATTATTATACTTTTGATTTGCCAAATGCTCAAAAAAGCGAATCAATGATTTAGTATATGATTGTTGGAGTTTTTGTTTGTGTGTTTGGTCATTGTCCTTTTCTTCCTGTGACTATACTACATCGCATCTCATCTCACATTGTTTTAGTGTTCAATCTCTTCTCCACCATTCATATTATTATTTTCTTGCTCATAAGTTTATTTTTTTTTATTTTAACATATTTATGGGAGCATTTTACAAAATTTAAAAGCTCATTATACCTAAGCCTACAGGGACATACATATGCAGAACACATGATAATGTATAAAGACAATAAATAGGAATCACAGCATTTGTATTCCTAATCTAATTACTTAGTTAAGGATATGAGTAACTAGTTTAGTCCAAACCAAAAGACAGAAGCCTTATAATTTCCGGAACTAAGGGCATGATTAATGCAGGTCTCTTAACAAGGGGTTCTTATTTTTTAAGAGACCGTATCTTAATTTTAACTAAGAAAACTTAAGAACCGTCTCTTAAATAAGAGACATAAGAGACGTCTCTTATCCGGAAAAATGTAAAAAAAAAAAAAAAAAATTAAAAAGAGGACAAAAAAATTAAGAACCCCATCTTAAGAGACCCGGGTTAAAGATGGCCTAATAACACAGTTTACAAAGACTGTAAAACAAACCAGAAGCTGCCAAAGTCAGGAATCTCTTGTTTTTTCAATCACATCTCACTCTCTCTCTCTCCACAATAATCCTATAGAAAGAACAAAAGAGAGAGAAAAGATAGTGAATAATGGAAGGCTGCTTTTCTTCGTGAATCTAAAAGACAGTCACAGAGAGATTTGAGATCCTTGTAATTTCATAAAATCCTTTTCTCTATCTCTTCCTCTCTCTGTAGCCTTTACAATGAAGACAAGTTTCACTTCACTCCTCATCCTCCTCTGTTCTCTCCTCTTCCCCATCGTCTCACCCAATCTACTCCTCGAACCTGTCACACCCAACACCGTACCTGCCTTCCCCGTCGAGACGCAAGCTCAAACCTGCCGTCTCGACCTCTCAGACGAGCTCTTCGGCGGAGTCAATGAAGCTTGCGGGAGAAACCTTGACCGTAGCCGATGCTGCCCTGTTCTCGCCGCTTGGCTATTCGCAGCTCACGCTCGCTCTGCTCTCCAGCTACCAGCTCCCGCTCCGACGCCGGCGTCCTCCGACCCCGACGAGCCCATGAGACCGGACGACTCTCAGAAGTGCGTCAACACGTTGCAGAGTGCGCTTTTGACCAAAAACGTCAAGATCCCGCAGCCTAACTCCACATGCGATGCGATACTCTGCTTCTGTGGCATTCGTCTTCACCAGATAAGCTCTCTCTCTTGCCCCGCCGCTTTCAATGTCTCCTCCGGTTTCCGAAACGCAACTCCGACCGCCGCCGTGAAGAATCTCGAGAAAGAATGTCGGAACTCCTCTTACTCTGGTTGTACCAGATGCCTCGGCGCTCTTCAAAAGGTTCGTTCTTTTTATATTATAAAGTTTCATCCTTTAGGTCCCTCTGTTTTAAAGGTTTGATTTTTTTCTAACATTCCATTAAAAGTTTCATCCTTTATGTTCCTCTGTTTAAGGAATCTCTGCATTTAATGAAAAATTTTATATCCTTAAAAGCATAATAAATGTTTCGTTTTCATATTCGTGACTCAAGTCGAAAAGAATGTTCATTAATAACTGTCGCTCTCTTTCCATGGAGAAGAAAGTTCTCCGAAACTCAAATTACATGTTTTAGAGCATCTCCAATGTAAAATTTCATTTTTTCCTAAATAAAAGAACATGTGGAGTAAAAATGCTTCAACCCTACTCTATTCTTTACTCCATAATGGAGTCATGAATAAACAAAAAATAGATTACTCCATTTATAGAGTAAATTTCAAAATGGTGTGAGATAGAGTTAGGTTGGACATTTGTTAATCCATATTCACTTTTATTCTATTTTAGAGGAAAAAATGGAGTTAGGTTGGAGATGCCCTTAGAAGTGTTAATTAGGGTTTGTATTAGTTTTTAGGGTTTATTTTGCCCTTTCATTAGGTGAAATATACACACAACACAAGCAAATTGTATTTTAATTTTGGGTATCCTTTTAGGTTGCAAACAATTGTTGACATACTTTTTCAGAAACTTTCCTGTTTCGTATAACCCAAAGCACTGTCCCCCTTCTGAAACACTGACCATTCACACGCAACCTTTTCTTGTTTTTTTTTTTTTTTCAATTTCATTTTCTTAAAGATCTTTGTTTTTTTTTTGATGGGATACAGCTCAAAGTAAAAGGAGGAAGCAAGAAGACAACAACGGAGAGAGCTAGTAAGATGATGAGCAAAGATTGTCAGCTCATGGGTCTCACATGGCTACTTGCTCGTAACAAAACGGCATACATTCCCACCGTTTCAGCTGTGTTGAGAGCCATTATGTATAGTCCACACCCTCCTCACCTCAACAAGTGTAGTCCTGACCAAGAGAACATGCCATTAGCCGTTGACTCTCTTCAGTTCCAGAGGAGCCTTGCTGCTTCGTCACATTTGTCTGTGTTTACTGTTTTACCCCTAATCCTCTGCATTTTTCTCTTTCTGTAGTTTTTTATTTACCTTTTTTGGTCGGAGGGAAAGAGAGTCACGTGAAGCTACAAGACAGATTGTGTGCATGTAAATGCCTTCCCCTTTTTGGTTTTGTATCTCTAACCCTTAAAAATATAAACTGTGTTTTGTCTAATTAAAACACAAATGTCCTAGGTCTTGGAATTTAAAATTATCTTGAGACTAGAAAGTTGTCATATTGGACTATATAAGATCCGTATCATGAGCACATAACAAGAAATAAAAAAAGCCATTGTTGTTGAATCCCAAGGGCTACTAACTAGTAAAGCATGTTGGTCGTCTCTACTAATGGGAATGTATTCTCCCAAAGTCAAATCCAAAAGGCTCTCTCCCTTCTTCTCCAATAATAATAACTTTTGTATATGCTTTTGTTTTCTCATTCTCAAAATAGTAAGATATTTCATAAGTTTTATATTACATGTCGTTTTATAGATTTTTTTTTGTTATAAAATAAGTGTCGTTTTTGACTTTTAATGCAAAATTTATTAATTTTCTACTGTAATTTATTTTTCTTTTGGTTAAAATATGATTAAATGTATAAGTAATTGTGTTTTTATAGAAAAAATATGTAAAATTAATTATTTTCTTAATCCGTGTGCATAAAGCGAAAATGACACTTGATAAAAAAATAAGAAACAGAGGGAGTATAAACTTTGTATGGGGAACCAAAACACTACTGATGAAAAGAAATATCCCTTAAACTTAGACTCCTGCGCACATGCTGTTGAGAAGCTTGCATCTACTGTGACAGTTCAAAGGAACATACTGATTCGACTTGTTTAACAGCAAGCAAGATAGAAGAAGCGCATACTTTAGAGCGTTAAAGCGTAACTAACCTTTTTGGGTGAAAATATTGCTTCTACTTAAATTGTTTATAAACGAAAAAATATAACTTCAAATTAGTCTGAGTTTCAGTCCGATTTTGTTATTTCCTGTCTAAATATAGAAGGTCATAACCGAATGAGAGTTATGTTTTTAGTTGATGATATAAATAACCATGGTTACGTTTTGATAAGTTGCATGTCATGTGTTCTCTATTGTCTTGGCTAAAGAGCTCTTTTTCTTACAGTTTTTCTCCTCTATTAAAGTAGCTTATAATCAAACAAAAGCGATCAAGACACTGAGAAATGGCGAATGGGTGCGAGATTTGCTGTGAAATAATGATAGCCATCCTCCTCCCTCCACTCGGGGTTTGTCTAAGGCATGGATGTTGCACTGTATGTCTTCCTCTTACTCTCTTGATTATGCTTCTTTCTAGTTATGGAGCTTATATATATTTGTGAAAAAATGTCACAAAATGAAATGTGTAGACGGAGTTCATGATATGTCTGATCCTGACGCTTCTGGGATACGTACCGGGTATCATCTACGCACTCTATGCAATTGTCTACGTTGATCGTGATCAGTTCTTCGACGAGTACCGTCGTCCACTTTTCTACGCCCACTCACCTTGATTTATTTTTATGCATTTTCTAATCATCTTTTTATAATGTTTTTTGATTTTTTTGTTAATTTTATTTGTTCCATTGATTACAGTTTCATCTTTCTTTTAATAAGTTCAAAGATCTTTTATTCTTAAACACTTGTTTTTGTCAGTTTTGTCTGTGTACTTTGTTTATTAATTTGATCAGAATCCAAAAACAAACAAAAGTGATAAGCAAAACGTTAGAAACGGTCAAGGTCCGATGGTATGTGATTAGAATTGCATGCGACAAACTCTCAACAAATAGTAGACCAAAAAAGTAATCTCTAGTCACCTTTTTAATATGTTCCCTATTCTATAGTACTAAAAAGATCATTTCTAAAAACTAATATTGTTTACGTGTGTTATCTACTGATTTTTAGCAGTGAAAAAGATTTGTGATATATTCAACAAAATACATAAATAGACAAATGACGACACATTTATATTTTATTATGGACAATAAAGAATTATGAAACAGATATATCAACAACATAGTTTGACACTGGATGATAATTTTACATGAACCAGTTCAATAGACATATATGTAAATCACGATCACTACCAAGGTATGATTTCTTGAACATGAATCTATTGATTGATTCGTTCAATTTGATGTTTTTTTTCGCCCCTCGCGAATAACATCTTTAATTATCTGACTTTCTCGCTCTTGTGAGTTGTTTTTCTACTTCGCCATTGCGAATTATTCATGGACTTTGCAATCGCGAGTTTTGTCCCCTGAAGAACCCTACGATCGGGTATAAAAGTCGATGACCCGACGGCCGAATGTTGCAGCCGATTTGACTCTCGATCGAGTATAGACGTCGATTTTTTTTACCTCACAGCAGGGTATATTGATGATATTTTTGAAGATTTGTCCAATCTCACACGTGTTACCACGTATGAGCTTGCGGGAGGGTATTGGGAGATCGATGAGATCGACCATATCAAGATTATGGAAAACATGAAGATAAGGAAAGATCTAGAAGATCGAGACGAATCTAGAGAAATCTGGAAAGACCCGAGAAGAATAGAAAAGTTGACATTTATCTAATATATTATTCCATATTATAGAAGGAGGGCGAGGAGGAAAGAGGAAGCAGCACCCAATCTGAAAGGAGCTTGGCAACTTCATAGTCGAAGCTGCTGATGATGTTGAGTTGCGAGGCCCTCTGTTTCTTATTCGTTTCCTCGTGACCACTGCAAGATTCCTTGAGCCATGCTCGTTAGCTGAACACAAAAGAAGAGTCTCGGAGAAGAAGATGAGGAATATGATAGAGAGGAGGAGTATGCGTCTGGCTTTGATCTCGCTCATCTTTGGCTATTGTCTTTTGCTTAGTTCTGATGAATGTGTCGATTATGTGAAGCATGTGATTATATAAGATAATGCTGAGGAGTAGTTGTTATTAAAATGAAAAGATGATGTTGGAAAAAGTCTTATTCGGAGGGATTAAATATAAAATTAACATACGCGCTACAGGCTAGTGGCCTGAGTGGGGGCAACCAGTGTCGCAATAATTTATGTTTATCAATGTTGCAATATTGACCAACGTAGAAACACAAAGCCATCACGATTTTGTTCATAGAAGTTACATAACCAAAATATCTGTATGTTGAAGAACATTTAGTGTTGTGAGGCATGACTTTCTATCTACAGAGAGCACATTATGGCCTAGAGAGGTGGTCATGGTTAATTGCACAGTACTGATCAAAACATGCCAACCTCCAAGACAAAGATGGGTCTGTGCTCCAACACAAATTATTATGATAAGATTAATGTCAAAGGATAAGCTGAGATCATATGTTCGGTAAACAATGATACAACAGGCGCGTGATGGCATTTCCGATCACGCTATATAGAACTACGAAGAAGGCTGTTTCTCCTGCAACATTGTTGAGTGTTGTTCCAAGTATTCTTTGCTGTTCATCTCTGTTAATCTGTGGAAAGCATCGGAGATCATTTAGTCATTCTCAAGACTATAAAACAGAGTAAATGCAAAAATGGCTAGATCATACCTGCTAATGGTCCGGTCTTTAGCAAAACCAAGCTCGTTGTCCACGCATAGGTCAATATCATCACTCTTCCTTGATCTTGAAGAGGTTCTAGGTGCTATTTGCTGCGCATCAGATATTGTCACTATACTCTCCAGCAGTTCTTGAGGGCTACCCTCTGCTGTGCATAGGAGCCTGGCTTTGGTCTCGTACATCACCTGTAAGCAATTTTTGTCAGAAAAAGATCCCTGGAAATTTAATGTAGAAAGGAGAGATGAAGAGAAATGAGATATACATCAACCAACGTCACAAAACGGTAAGCTGCAGTCCTGTTGTGGAGCCCGAACATGGGTACACCTTCCAGAGCCAATGTATGAAATTTCTCTGCAGTGATATTTGCATCTCATGACTAAGCAGCATGAAAGAGCTATAGTGGCACTGACACAAGTATGATGTTTATCGTGTACACTTACTGAATAATCCAAGATAATCGGCTGCGCCTAGGGGTCTATCACACAGTTCTTCAAAAAGAAAGTAGGCACACCCATCGGCAGCCAATGGAACCTAGGATCCAACAAAACAAAATTAGAAGAAAAAAATGATCAACAGGTACGAGATTAGCTATTTATTGGAATGGTATCTGGAGATGCATCTATGAAAGAAGCAAAAAACCTGCAATTTTCTTCCCATTACTACTTCAACCACTTGAGGACCGTCTGGTTCATCGCCAATCAGCTGCTGAAACTTCTGTTTAAGAAGGCCAGAGATATCCTTTCCAATGAAGTAGAATCCCTCTTCAGCCTGCACCCAAGAGTATGGAGCTATAAGAGTGTGATCACATAGCAGTGAAACCTAAACAGAGTTACTGAGAGTAGCGAAATAACGCACAGAGGTCAGTTTTCGATAGTCCACCGATGAACCAATTTCACGAACCACACATCTTTCCTACAAGAATTGCTTCTTAGTATCAGTCACACAGCATAATGGATCCCAGGAAGCAAGTTCAGGGCATTGATAGTAAGAGGAATTAGCATACCTTTAGTGCTGCGATAAATGGAAGGAATAGATCCCTCTGTAAACCCCTTTCATAGAGATTATCTGGCGCACGGTTTGATGTAGCTACAAGAACCTACACTTTCCTCCAGTCACCGACAAAATGAACTTTTAAATAACAGTCGTGTAGGTCCAGTAAGTTTGAAGAGGTTAGAAAGACGAAGGTTGTAGAGATTACTTACAATGCCATTGTTAAACAAGTGTCTAAAGAGACGGTTTAGTATCAGAGCATCAGCTACATCATTGACCTTTACAACAATAAAGAAAGGTGAGTTACCCTAAACAAATTTTTTTTACACAATGAAGAAGAGCGTCAAATACCATGAACTCATCTAAGCATAGTAATATAGCCTCGTCGGCTATTTCCAGGCCAACGACTTCAAGTGGATCTTCAAGACCCTTGTGCATCTGCAGAACGATAAGAGCTGAGTTCCAGTGCAAGCTTTAGCTTTCAAAAAGCAAACTTGGAACTGGGGTCTTACTTGCAGGCGGCTATGAACACTGAGCATGAAATTGTGAAAATGAATCCTTTGTGCTCTCCAACTACTTGGCCTATCACGGTTCAAACAAGGATCAGACGAATCCATCAGAACATTATATGAAACTGTGATCATCTCCTAACTTACAATTGATGAAAAAACAGATCCATGAGCATAGTCTTCCCAGTTCCAACTCCTCCATAAAGGTATAAACCTTTGACAGGAGAGACGGAAGAGTGAGGAGACACAAACTTGTTCCAGAACCAATTACTCCTGAGAGATAAATACATAACAAATTGAAAAACACTATCAACAACATCTCAAGTAACTTAATTACAAAAATGAACGAAACATAAACAAAACCTGGTGGGTTTTGCTGATGCAGAATAACGATCTAATCGACAAGCATCAGCGGACTGAACAAGTTCGTCGTAGAGTCTCTGAAGTTCTCTTAAAGTACCAAGCTGCAACAACAACAAAGAAACAAGCTTTAGCAATGATTTGAATAGAGAATTAAGAAAAGAAGATGATAACCTGACATAAGTCTCCATCCAAAAGCTCTCCAGCTACGATTCTGCGTTCATACTCCACGAGAGGTCCAGCAACCTTGGCGTCTCCATTGGGATGTGAAGAAGAGGAGAAGGAAGAATGATGGAGAAGGTAAGCAAAGGAAGAGGTGGGATTGATCGAGATCAAACGAGTATGAATGGGAGAGAAAGCGTAAGGTTGATGATGGCTGGAGAGTAGAGTTACGCGGCGGAGGGAGAAGAGAAGCGAGCGCATGGTGGTGTGTGATGACTATGGACGCATTAGAAACCTTGAGGATGGCGGATTCATCGAAGAAGAAGAGTCTCGCAGAGATGCACCTCCCTCAGTAGACTCTCTCACTGCTCAACTCTTCTGACCAGAAGAGAGAGAGATCCAACAACCCAAAATTGAAATGGTTCCACTAAACCGGCTTTAACCAAAACTTCAACCAGAAAAGAATGAAGATTATAATAGTAGGCCCATTTAGTAATATAATGGGCCTAACACTGAAAGCGTTCGCCGAATCGTCGTCAAATCGGAGAGAATGTTGGCGAACTTTCATTTTGCAATAGACTCCGTCTACACAATCATAATCTTCTCACCGTTCAACTTCGGATCAGATCAGCCATGGAGGATGAGGTAATCGTTCCTATTATTTTATTTTTTTAACGTACAGACGTTCGACCTTGATTAAGGATCTGATTGGTCACTACTTAATGCTTTACATCAGATTTGTCGTGTGGAATTCGATTGTGATTGAAAGTTAGCTACTTTGTAATCTGGCTTGAGAACACCTGAGAAAAAATACGTATGATTGCATTGGAATTGTATAAAGGAGGTGAAGATTCTCTGTTAGATCCTTTTCTCAAACATCTAGTTTTGTTCCTTTTATGATAGGAATGAGTGTTTTTCTGCCAAATTATTTTCTCAATTTTGTTGCTTGTGTATGGTGGATCTGATTAGGAATTGTGAAACGGAATATAAAAGAAAACTTTGAATTCGAATAGACATTGTCTTTTTTTTATATATATATTTGATTTCTTTTCTCACTTGGTTTCATCTTTGTGAATCAGTAAGAAGTGTTTTTTGTGTTTCTATTGAATCAGATTGAGCTGAAAACTGCTCCTGCTGATTTCCGGTTCCCAACAACGAACCAGACAAGGCACTGTTTCACCCGCTACATTGAGTTCCACAGGTACTCTTTGTTCAAATGTTACATATGAGTTTCAACATGTACTCTTGTTTAATCGAGTTAGTGACTATTCAATTCATTCTAACTTGAAACAACAAAAACCATATCTTCAGGTGCACAACTGCAAAGGGTGAGGACTCCAATGAATGCGAGAGGTTCGCCAAGTACTACCGCGCTCTCTGCCCTGGAGAATGGGTTTGTTACTTTCATGTCTTTTCTCTCCTATTATCTTTCTCTACCCACAATCTTGACAATGCGCTTAATCTCTCTGCAGGTTGACAAGTGGAACGAGCAGAGGGAGACCGGAACTTTCCCTGGTCCTCTCTGATTCAAGCAAGAACTCTCTCTCTTTATCATTTTATGCTCAAGACCAGAAGAAGGTCCTGTCTCGTGTGGATTGATATTTGAAACCCAACTCTATCTTTCGTTTTAAACCTTTTCTTTGGATGATAAAACTAAATAAATTGGAAAGACATCCTTTTGGTATTGGATTAATAAAATGCTTAAACTTGGACCCGGATGTACCAATTTCAATTCGCGAGGCAATTTTGCCATTCTCAACAAGTTGAGGATGTAATTTGCAAAATGTTTCTCATTAAGACACAAAACTTATCTAGCTGTCGTTGACTAGGACAACTTCTACAACAGACTTCGTAACTGACAAAACTCTCATTTGCCTAAAAGATTCACTTTCAGTTTCTGCCGGAGCCAAACAAAAAAAAACAAATCTCTCCGCCGCAAAGACACCAAAAACAAACATGGTGCAGTGTAGCAACAACCTTCTCGGAATCCTAAACTTCTTCACCTTCCTCCTCTCAATCCCAATCCTCTCCGCCGGGATCTGGCTCGGCAAAAATGCAGCCACCGAGTGCGAGCGTTTCCTCGACAAACCAATCGTCGTCATCGGAATCTTCCTCATGTTCGTCTCCATAGCCGGTCTCGTCGGCGCTTGCTGCCGCGTCTCTTGCCTCCTCTGGCTCTACCTTTTCGCAATGTTCCTCCTCATACTCCTCGGATTCTGCTTCACCATCTTCGCCTTCGCCGTCACCAACCGCGGCGCCGGCGAGGTTTTGTCTGGTAGAGGGTATAAGGAGTACCGCATCGGAGATTACTCTAACTGGTTGCAGAAACGAGTCAGCAATGCTAAGAATTGGGATCGGATCAGGAGTTGCTTGATCTACTCCAACGTGTGCTCCACTTTCAACAGTCGCTACGCCACCGTTAACGTTGAACAATTCTACAAGACTAATCTCAATGCCCTTCAGGTCACATTCGATTTTTAATTTTGTTTGTCTGAAAATTAGAGATCGGAGTTTCAAAAAAGTGAATCTAGCTTTTTCATTAAAGTGCTTTAGCTTTAAGAACACACAAAGCCTTTTTAAAAGTTGTCTTTTGATCCATTCCTTTTTAAGAAGCTGCCTTTACATTGTAGATCTTGTAGCATCTTGAAACCTAGTTCTTGTGTTAGTATTACTACATTCTAGTATTTGGATTTCACCAGCTTCTCTTTTTTTTGCACTTGTATAGTCTGGTTGCTGTAAGCCGTCTAATGATTGTAACTTCACCTACGTGAGTCCAACTAATTGGACAAAGACCGCTGGTCCTTACACAAACGAGGACTGTAACGTTTGGGACAATAGGCCGGGAACTTTATGCTACAACTGCCAAGCGTGCAAGGCTGGTCTGCTTGATAATCTCAAGAACTCGTGGAAAAAAGTGGCTAAGGTGAACATTGTCTTCCTTGTATTCCTAATTATCGTCTACTCCGTTGGTTGTTGCGCCTTCAGGAACAACAGGAAACGCAGCTATTATTAGATCAAGACCTAGCCAAAGAAGATATCTCAAGTGTCATCATCCTACTCTTGAGTAGTTAAAGGTTTGCTGCATTCAAGACAACTTGTTTGATCGCTTGTCTTGTAATGTATTTTTCTATTTTAATTATGCAACATGATATGACTAAGTGAGTTATTACAACAACACTTGTTTTGTACTTCTATTTCGAGTCTTTTGTGTGTTGGAGTAGCTTCTGGATATGTTGGAACGAGTATGATTTGTAAAACAAGTGGCATTTCATTTTACTTTGTCAAAAACACATCCTTACACCATCTAGAACCAACTTTTGTTAGAGTTTACATGAGAAGAGGTTCCAAGAGCTCAGAACTACTAAAAGTCCTATCGCCAATCATAATGGGAACAAAGTCAGACTGGGAGGTGGTGGTGTATTCATTTTGCAGTTTCAGGTCTGTTGCTTCTTCTTGATAGTCTTCTGTTTTGCCCCAGAGAACAATGTAGAGACCAAAGATGATAGCCAAAGCTCCCAGCAAGCTGAACAAAAAACGAACAAAGCAGATTAAGTTGTGAAGAGAAGACAGTAAGAAAAGAGACCAACAAGGCGTACCTCCCAAGGTAAGTCTGCTCTTTCAGATACAGAGCGCCGAAGAAAGTGACAATGACAGTAGAAAGAGGGTTGAAGAGTGCAGAGAAGAGTGGTCCTTTCCGCGACACACACCAAGCTTGTAGAAAGAAAGACACCGCCAGTTGGAGGCCAGAGTATATGCAACATGAGAGCTTCAATGAGGAATCAAGCTTCCAGGAGTTTAAGTCAGTGTTGCCTAAGGCGATAGCCATGAAGAAAGAGGCTATGGTAGCCATGAAACAAGTCCAGGAGGAAGTGTACAAGTGATCATGACAATGATTAGCAATGGGAACTTGAAGGATCAACCAGGAGGACCAAGCAAATGTGCTAACAAGAAGACATAAGCAACCTAGTAACCAAGTGTTATTGTCTTGGTTCAACAGAGCGTTGAGCAATTTAGGTCCTCTTAGAAAAGTCATTGCCATGGCTCCTCCTACACACACACCTGTTCCTATTACCTTTGCTACACTTTTCAAACTTCTCCTCTTTATCCTCTCGAATCTGAAACCAAAAATAGAAAAAAAAAACAATATCAAGGCCATATAATATAGAATCACTAACATACATATTGGTGTGAAGAACTTATAAAAACCAACCCAACAATGATGGAGATGATGAAGGTGACAGCAGGAATAAGATTGGTCATAGCACAAGCCATGGATGAAGAAGATAAGTCAATCCCTTTAAAATAAGCGTTCTGGTTCACAGTCACACCAAAAAAAGCTGTGAAAGCCACCCACCAAAAGCCTCTGATTCCAAGAGAAGGTTTGTTTGCTTTGCTCCTATTTTACCATCCACAAAAACACACATGGAGATAAGTTTTCATTTAAAGTTCTTGATGATAAGTAAACCTGAATACCCTAGGTTTAGGTGTATGTGAATATTATTTGGTACATGTGTATGTCCATTTCAAGTACTGATGGTTGCAACCAATAATATGTTACATATCGTTAGATAAAAGCTTGAACGTACCAAGCGGAGAAGAAAGAGATGGGACAGATGAAGAGAGTAGCGATGGCTTGACGGTAAACGACAAAGACGGTGGGATTGAGTCCTTCCATGAAAGCAGCTTTGGTGAAGAGTGCAACTCCTGCAGATGTAAACTGAAGTAGCAATAACGCCATCACCGGCTTGTATTTCTCCATCTCCATCTCCTACACCTCTCCCTCTATCTACTTCTTCTTTCAGTATATCTAATATCACACTAAGAATGAATCTCTCATTATACGTCTTGGCTGTATATATATATATCAAATATGTAAAGACAAATGAATCCACCATGTGTCAAGCGAGTCTGCGTGTGTGTGAATGATGTGATAGGGAGTAATAACAAGCTTGACCGCCGCGTATTGAGGTAATGATCATTTCTATTATTATATAAGTATAGTACTTGACAACTCTAAAATATGTAAGAAATTAAGAAAATCATTGGTGATATCTCTAAAAAAAAACTAGTAAAAAAGGAAATTATATATAGGGTGTAATGAAATGAATCACGAAAAACCTTATAGATCTCTGCTTTATTTCATTTGATTACTATAAACACAAAAACTTTGTTGTTGTGTTACTTGTTTATATTGTGAAAACTGGATCCATATATAAGCATAGAAAGAACAACAAAAGGTATATATCTTATGATTGATTACGGGTTCGAAGTTCCGCATCACAAAGTAAAAGCAAGTACTGGTAATAAATTATATATCTTGTTAATCATAGACTATATATGCGCGGGATCACGAGTTATATAATAATACATTCCACGATTCTGCAAACTATGAAAAACAAAGTTGGCGACTAGTTATGATCTCCCATGTGATACGTTTCATATACAATATTTTGAAGTATATTATAATATAATCTAGAATACAGGTGTATATTATAGGACACACAGAACATAATTGTCGAGATAGGTAAAATATCATATGCGTGAACATGTCAAAGTTAATGAGCCAGTGTGTCTTCTTATGTCTATCAACCAATACGTAACGTAGGTTTTCTTTCTATTATTGGTGAAATAATTTTCTGGATTTCCATTGAGACTTGTGGACCAATCAGACTCGATGCATGAGAAGAGAAGACAATACAATACGATCATAGGATAATGACAAAGGCTCTCTGACTCATACACATTATCTTGGCATCATCATTCTCATCCTTCCATACTTTGCAACTATTATTTTATTTGGGGGACAACATATATATCTTATGAGTAGTAACCACATCATCATGCATGAACTAACACTAATCTCTCCTCTTAACTACGTGTACATGTTACTACTTGTTCATTTTGCATAAATACTATAACAATAAATAAATTGATTAGGTACGTTTTGTTGACAGAAAAAAAAAGATTAGGTAAGTTCAAATGATGAAACTCAAACGTGTAGTTGCGAGGATAACAATGTTTTTTTCAAGAATAAATAAGATGACACATGTAATTTTTTGGTTTATGAAAAAAACAAAACAAAAAGTTGATTTTACGTTTTGTTTTTGTTTGTGAATTACATTGATTTGATATTTGTGGATGTGGGCTTAGATACACTACTTAGTTAAAAATGTTGAAATAGGACTTGGGCTTAATATTGGGCCCAAACATTGGAACTTGAAGCTTAGCAAGAAGCTGAGGACGTGCTTACTCCGCCGGCGAGTAAAATGGCGTTTCTCTGTTCATCGTCTCTTCCAAGTTCATGCTCTGTCTCCATTCTCAGCGAGTCAAACACACATGGATTACGGTCCTCTCCTTCCTGTAAGTTCCGGTTACGTCCGGTCTCTGCCTCACACATATGTGTTCCAGCGATCGACAGGTCAACGATCGTCATATCCGAAACGGTGTCGGAGGAGGAGCTTTGGGCTGCAGCTTGCATCCGCGTTCGGACACTCAACGAACTGATTCCTTCTTCTTACAATATCCAAGTCAGTTCTTCTCTCTGTTCGTATCATATTCATGAATTGATAGTTAGTTCAAAAGTCAAAACTTTCAAAGCTGAAACAAGAGTGGAGGGAAAAGTTTTGTGGAAGTCATAAGTGAAATGAAAAATTGTTTTTGGAGATGTGGATATAGTAAAGAAATATCTTTTAGTTATCCTTGGTGTAAGAAGATATATGATGCTGTAGTAATCAATCGTCATTGTTGTGTGATTGGTTTTGGAGAGTTTCCTCTTTGAGGGTTTTCTAGTTATGGAGATTTGGCTATATATTTATGTTCTTATGCTGATGTTACGTTTTGCTGTTCAAGTTTCATTAGGATCACATGAGATACTTGGCAGAGCGTGAGTTCGAGGCGCTTAAGGTTAGAGTTTCAGGAAAGAGGGAAGGTTTTACGCGGGTCTCATGCCTAAACGCTACCCTTCCATTGTCACAACTATTAACCTCTTCTGAGGATTTTAGCTCAGAATGTAAGGTCTGTCTATTCAATTGCTCATCTTATATTACATGTGCATATCTGTTAGAGTTAGTAACTTCAGTATAATAGACTTTTCATGAGACTTTGGAGAGGCTCTCTTGCATAAACGCTATCGTTTCTTGTATGGACTTGCTTTGTTTGCTTAGCTGTGGATAATGTTTCTCAGTTCTCTGATGGCATAGAAGACAGAGTTGTGGTGGGGAGCCTTGATCTTAACCAATGCCGTTGGCTTCCTGATGAAATCGCTGGAACAAAACCAGAGGTAATTTCTATGTTACCAACAATGCTAGACAAAACTGAGAAGCTTATAGTCCTTTTTGTTTACATAGGGGTTTAATGTAGATTTTGCTAGGGCATACCTGAGCAACGTCTGTGTTGCTAAAGAGCTGCATCGTAACGGAGTTGGTTACAACTAATTGAAAAATCTAAAGGAGTTGCTGGAGAATGGGGTAAGAAATATTTTAATCAAACCTATCACACTCTCCAAATTGAACTTATAAAAAGAGAGAGTTGTGATATGGCTCAGGGATAACGGATATGTACGTGCATGTGACGGTGGACAATGAAGCAGCGAAGAGGCTATACATGAAAAGTGGGTTCGAGCAAGAGAGCGCTGAGCCGGCGTGGCAAGCTCGTTACCTCAACAGGCCACAACGGCTCCTCCTCTGGCTCTCCCTCCCTACTACCTCATGAACCATGTCCAGATGTAAATCTTTTCATTTATCCAATTTGTATAACATATATTCTCTTGGCAGTCAATTTGTATCTCGTCCAATTTGCATATAGACAAGAAGTGTTTGGTGCTGGTCTACTGTCGTGTATTAATTTGTAACTTTTATTGGATAAGGTTAAAGATACTTGTTTTCTTTCTTGTTGGTGGTCAGAAACGGCAGCGTTTTCCCACCATTTGGTTTCGTTTACCGAACCAATATAAAACAGAGTAAAGCGTTGGAAAAAAAATATGAAAGGCTTAGAAATGGTGGTGACGTCTTTCTCTTCAACGCGGTCTATCTTCTTCTTCTTCTCCCCTAGAGTTGATCATCGGCTTTCGTCTTCCAATCTCCATGGACGCTTCACCATCCCTTTGGCTCCCTCTCCCTCCTCTTCTCTCGTGTAAGCCTCTCTTTGAAATCTCTTTTTTTTTTCCTTCTATTATTCTGGTGAAAGTTTTGAACATTCAGAATGAACAGCATTATGTAGTGTTCTGCCTGTTAATTTTATTGTAATTATTTTTCAAGGTTGTCATTTTCTGATGGTACGCGCCACTAAATTGTCTGTTATTTTATCCTTTGAATTTGTAAAACCAGCGATTTAGTTTGGGTAACATGTTCTTTACTGATTGTGTTAAGATGTTATTTATGTGTAATGCCTCAAATCCATCTCCTTTATTGCATTATCGTGTTGAAGATTAAGTATAAATGTATAACCAAGTGAACACTTTATTGCCTTATAATGGTTTAGTTGCAGTTGGATCTGTTTCATTTCACATATCATACATGTAATGTGAATGTTTGCTCTTGCGTTTGGGACAAGTTTACTTATTGTTGTTATCCATCTCCTCACTCACACTCTTTAGGTGTATTGTATAATTAAAAGGCATTGATTATTATTTTATTCACAAGATAATCATTCCTCATTTTGTTCATCTCTTACTTACATGTCCTGCATTTGTCAGAGCTTTATTTCTTCTCGTTCGTTGCCTCGTCTCTTGAATTCCTTATGACATTTGTCTATTCTAAGCTAGTGATAAGATCATGTGGAAGAAAGTATCCAGATTTAGTGTATCATGAAATTGTTGATTCGTTTCCCATGTGAGATACTTCAAGGTTACATCCCATTCAGGAGTCATTGATCAAATGTTATCATAGATTTTCATAATTAGATATCATCCACTATATTATGTTCTCCATTCATCAGATACGGATTAAGAAGGCACCAAGATGCAAAGTTGGTGGGAACAAGGGCCAGAGGTGGAGCAGTTCGTGTCCTAGCAAATCCAAATGTATGACCTTAACCCCTTTTTGCCGTGATAGATTAGCTTTTCCATACGGGTAATTCACTTTCTCCATCTCCCTGAAATGGTAGAAAAAAAAACAAAGGATTCAACTCTCCGTTATACTTTGTAATCCTCTAGTGATAGCAGGATGGTAAAGAATGAGGAAAATGTGAATGGTTGCTGAGTCTTCAGTAGTGTTCATTGTGTTTAAATATTCTGCCATGATGAATGTTCTTGTAGGCATCATCTCCTCCTCCAGGGAAAGTAAAAGCAAAAAAAGAAGTAATCATGGTAGACCCTCTTGAGGCCAAGCGGTTAGCTGGGAAGCAGATGGAAGAGATTAAAGGCAGAGAGAGGCAACAGCGAAGGCGTGAAATTGAGGCTATAAACGGAGCCTGGGCAATCATAGGACTCATGATAGGGCTTGTGATCGAAGCCCAAACAGGAAAGGGTATCCTGGCTCAGGTATTTTTATTCTCTTACTCCTCTCAGTCTTGTTGAGAAAAGAAAGGCTCTTAACTAGAATTGTGCCTTTGGTTATTATAACTGCAGTTGGCTGGTTATTGGTCTGCGGTTCTGCATCTATTCACTTCAGCAACACTGAATCTCCCACAGTAAACAAAAACCTTATACTGTTTTGTTGAGTTTCATTTGGTTTATTGTACTCTCTACTGTGATGAAAATTGATGTTGTTCATGTAAGTTATTAACAGTGTCTTCTCCTTGGCAAGAGCATTCAGCAAGACATAAACAGTTAAAAAAATTATAATAATAAGATACAAGGGATAAATTAACTGTACATGTTTTATTTACAAGTTATGTTTAATATGATAATACTAACTAATGAAGTATCAGATACATCGAGATGAAAACTTTGTAGAAAATGTATAGATGGAGTTGATTAGAGCTACTAAAGGAAGTAAGAGAGCTGTTCCTTCTTCCTGGAGCCTCCTTCTCCGTACAAATCATTCCACTGCTTCAGTTCATTCATTCCTGCTCCTTCTGCTGCAAAACTAGCAGCAACCTGAACATGCAAATCAATTAGTTTTTTTTATCTGCACAAGATCATCGAACACACTAAGTGCCTTAACTTACTTGGCTTTTAGCTACTCTCATGTCTTCCATGCTCAAAGCTCTCAGCGTTATGACTCTCTCCTCAGTTGCTTCTTCTTTTTCTTCAGAACCCTCTTCACTAGTCCTGTCTGCTTCATCTCTCTTCTTCCTCTCTTGGTCTTTCAAGCACTCCTGCTTTATCAACTCCCTCACGGGTCGATATGCAGCTGTTGTGCAAAAGTTCTGTTTGTATAACGTTCACAATAATCAGTCCACAAAGAGAAGACTCAGGTGTAGGTTAAGCCAGATGATAAAATGTGTCAAACCTTGAGATCACTTCCACTATAGCCATCTGTCATCTGTGCAAGCTCTTGAAAATCAAGATTTTCTGTTTTCTCTTTTGACAATAAGGTTCTCAAGATCTTCTCCCTGCTCTCTACCGATGGAAGACCAACCATGATTCTGTCTCCCAAACAAAACAAAATAAAAAGCTGGAGTTAAGTAAAATTCAAGCTCAGTGTTTAAGTGAGTATGATGTCTGCTTACCTTCGCTCAAACCTCCTAATGATGGCTTCATCTAGATCAAAAGGCCTGTTTGTTGCTGCAAGAACGAGAATCCTATCACCAGAACTCGACATAAGCCCATCCCAATGTGTCATGAACTCATTTTTAATCTTCCTCATAGCTTCATGCTCTCCAACTCTTGTCCTTTGCCCCAGCATGCTATCCACTTCATCCACAAATATAATGGTCGGAGACACTTTAGCTGCTAAGGTGAACAAAGCTCTCACATTCTTCTCGTCTTCTCCAAACCATTTTGAAGTGATTGTGGACATGGACACATTTATGAAACTAGCTCCAGCTTCGTTGGCAATGGCTTTTGCCATCATAGTTTTCCCTGTACCAGGTGGTCCAAAGAGGAGGATTCCTCTGCAGGGCTTGAGAAGGCCACCTTTGAATAGGTCAGGCCTACGGAGAGGAAGCATGACAAGCTCTTGAAGTGATTCTTTGGTTTCATCTAGTGAACCTATATCAGCAAACGTCACACCAATCTCATTTGCTGGGATAACCTCTGGTCTTATACGCTTCTCAAACTCATTATCAGGAGCCACCTCCTACAAAACCAAACCTGTAAGGTAAGGCAAATACATTTGAGATATAAATGTTGAATAGTATGTTTTTAGTTTACATTTACAGGTGCTTTTGGAGGCAGGGGACATTCATTCTTTGCTTCAGGAATCGATCTTTCTAAATCATTTTTGTTTTCAGGAACAGTCTCAGATTTAGACTCACTCTTTGTTATCTCTTCACTTTCTTCTACCTGCACCCGGACCATTAACATTCAGTCACTTAAATATTTCAAAAGAATATGGTCAGAACTTTGAATACCTTATAGTCAGTGTTTCTGTCCATCTTCAAGGAGTCCTCAGGGTATCTGTTACCTTCCTGGAGTATGCTAAGTCCATGGGATAAGCTGATGCAGAACCGTTTAACCAGTTTAGCTTACAGAAAGATGAGAAAATCATTGTGTTGAAGAGATCAATGTTATTATTAGTACCTGTTGGAAGATATCACAAGCCTTCCGTTTTTGTATTCAGGTTCTTTGTTGTTCATCAGATGGTATGAGATTGCAGAAACAACAATTTCCTCAATGTGACTGCTTAGGAACATTGTGTCCGCATGGCATATAGAACCTAAGTCATCACATTCAAGATCATTAGCGGCAAGAACCTCAGCTATGTGGTTCTTGTTGTCTTGAAACTGTATCAGCTTCATGTCGTCTTCAAATCTTGTTTTCCAGCTCATGAGTTGAGACTCATCCTCTGGAGGTCTGATCTCGATGTTGTAAGGAAACAAAGCAGAAATGCCCTCTCCTACTTCTTGACAGTCATCTTCAGGTTCTAATAGTCTTGAGCCGAGAAGTAAAACAGGACCAGAAAGCTTAGTCAAGAGCCTCTGGAACAACTTGTAGAACCTTTCTGATTGAATAAGCTTCTCAACGTCCCTCAGGTATATGATTATAGGATTGGTTTCAGAAACCGATACCAAGACCTTGTAAAGTGACTGAAGGAAAAGTTTCTCATCAAAACACAAGTTTGTACTGCGTTTGCTTGAACCTATAAAGGTATAAACAGCCACAAATGAACAAGAGGTCTAAGATACCAAGAGGATTAAGGCCTATTTTAACATAAGTAAGGAAAGAAGAAGACGGTTTCATACCTGAAACAGAAGTTGCAGAACGGGAAGAGATGCTACTGATATCAGAAGCAGCAGAAGCATTTCGCTTCAGTCGAGGAGGATGACTTGAACCTTCAAAGCCCCTGGTACTTCAAAGGAACTAGTGAGCGTACATAAAACATCCTCCAGCTTGATTACAAGCCTCCAAGAGAGTTTCAAGCTACACCAAGAAGAAGAAGAAAAACAACTAGATATGACAAGCAAAATGTACCTTGAGGTCAGATCGTTTCCACTAGTGAGCCTACGCAAGGTCCCTACCATTTACAATAAGTCAACAATGCTTACACTTGAGGCTTATAAAGGAAAAGGCAATGTTAAGGCCAAGGATTTGAGAATGTATGCACCTCTTGTTTCTTCCCTTTGAGTGAGCATAGAGAAAGACCCCATCAAAGTCGACATTTTGTCCAATGTCATCTCAGAAATAGACCTCTTGTGAGACTATCAAACAATAGAGATGAAATTTTAAAAAACACAATCACGGTTGTACAAAAGACTAAGCTACAAAGCATATGATCACAAAGTAACGTACAGGTTGTTCCTTCCTGATGCATCCGTACTTGCTCTGCATCTGTATCATTGAATAAGAAAGATAAAAGCTTTACACTCTTTTCTTGGCAAATACTAAAACTATATGCATTTAGTTATCACCTTGATAGAGAAGTCTGTTACGTCTAGTAGCAATAGTTTCGATTCAAAATAATGAGCCAATGCTTTTGCAAGCATTTGCTGATAGAATTCTGCAGAGGAAAATAGAGAGACAAGACCAAAGTTACACCACATTGGGATAACATCAAGGAACTGAGGTTGGAACACAAAGAGGATGATAGATGTTTACCAGCAGGTCCAGACAGTAGAATAGCCTTACTTGCAGGTGCGAGATTACGTGTGTGCTTGGAGATATCAGACTGCTTTAGGTGAACATAAGCTGCACTTGTCAATAAAAGCCTAGTTTTCTCGCTGCAACAACAAATAGAGAACATCATTAGTAGACTAATAATGCATCTATCTAACTATCTTGACACAAGATCAAGAAAATTTCTTAAGACGAGCAATGTTAATATACCTTAGAAAATAAGGAAACTCGTCGAAAGTGACACTGCTCTCTCTTCCATCAACAATCTGCCTCACCAACTCTTGCTCAATCTTTTCTCCAGTAAGCCCATCCTCTGCAGAAACCGAGCCGTTTGCCCATTTACCCAAACCTTGACCCGACGCTAGCCCCAACCCTAACCCTACACCAACGCCTAACGCTGAAAACAATACGCTCTTCTGCTCCATTTCTCCCAAACAAATCCTCTGTTCAAACCCAAAAGCATTCCCTAATAAAAATGTGGTCTTTCTAGTTTTTTTTTTTCCTTTCTCAAATACCCAAGTTTGCTTTGCTCTCAAGATTTTGTAGTGTGTGATTATTTTCTTGGGTAAATAAGAATGTGGTGGATGATGGAGAATACAAATAGCTTTGATGGGTGTGGGACGATCGTCCTCTATCTATAGAAATGCTTGCATTAACTCTTATGGTCGTTAAACCTTTTGCCGGGAAAATCAACCATTTGGAAAGTTTCTAATAAAAATAGACTAGGAGGATTTTGATTCTTTAAATATCTAGTATTTGAAGGCCCATTAAAATCCTATTAAAATAGTATTTGAAGGCCCAGTTTGGTTTAAGAATGTGAACTATGTGGTACCGTTGTTCGGGGTGAGAAAAAACCCAAAACGAACCGAACCAACCAATCCAACCAAAGTCAAATTGAACCAAACTGCATCGTGTTTTTTGCATAATCCAATTGATTTATGTTTTATTTAATTTGAATGGTTTGGAAACCGATAACTCAGTATATTTTTATATATTAATAAATTATAGATATATATGTATATGTTTAACATGATTTTTTTAGTTAAAGTTCTGTTTTTTATTTTTTATTTCTATATTTTTTGAGTTATGATACAAATAATACTTATATATATATATATATTCTAGTTCTAATCCTAATATATAATACCTAATAACTGTACCAAAAACAAAACCTAAAAATTATTAATCATCTAAAGTCTTATCGTGGTTTTGTCTCGTAATTTTCTAATTTTAATTGTGTAAATGTAAGATTATGTAACATATCAATAACGATCAAAGGTAGATGTAAGTAGTTTTTTAGTACTTTAATTATTTTTATATTCAAACTATTATCAATATATTTTATAATCAAACTGAACTGCACCAAAATAAACCATAAAAAAGTCAATCGAAATCTAAACCAAACCAAATTTAATCCAAAACGAATCAACTATTTTGATTTTGATTGGATTGAGTTTATAGAACTCAAATTAACCAAACCAAAACCGAATGCAAACAGAACCAAAACTAAACCCAAAGTAAACCCATATGCCTCCCCCTAGTTACTGTCACAGTGAAAAGCATAGACGCTTTTACATTTAGTTTATAAATAAACATAGAATATGCGACTTTATTTTCGAACAGATACTCGTGAAAAGCACAGACGCGGCTAAACGAGACGACAAAGAGGCAGCGGCTTCTTTGTTCACTGTTTGACTTTGGAGTCCAAAAACACATCCTAACCTAATTGTTTCATTGCTTCCATATTTTATGCGAACCTTCTTGTATGATCCATTTGTTTTTGTTAGTTCATAATATACCATACCAACGTTATATTGTTGCACTAATAGATTCTTCTAGCAATACCGTGGCCGTGTGACAATTTTTAAACATCACCCGCTTGATGAAATATCCTTTTAGCTGTACAGAACAAATAAGACAATTAGACAACGCACTACTAGTCAAAACACAACTGCTTGAATAAAAACAAAAGTGCAAAGACATCAAACTTTATCTTTCTTTCTTTCGACAGCTCTCGAACTTTATCTGAACAGCACTTTACTAAAAATATATATTCCGTTCTTACCGCATATATTCAGTATATTCTAGCCTTTCGGTGGACTTATTTGACTTGACATATATGGGGGCAGCCACTGTCCCCTGCACATAACTAATCACTCCTCTGCTCTTTACACTGTTCAGATCTACATCTTCTCTTTCCATCACTTTCTCTGTAAGTACATATGGTTTCTCTGTTAATCCAATAGAGAGTAAGTAGTATGTATCTTTGAATGTAACGTTTTTAGTTTGGTTTATATGTTTACAAGTGCAGTTTCAAGTTTATGTACTAAATAAGAGAAAAAAGATGAATAATCCGAGATCAGCTACTTCTTCAACAACTCCAGATCTAATAGACAATCATCGTCAATCAAGCTGTGGAGAATTTTCACGGTTAGATAAACGAATTGGACCGAGGAAGATGACGTTTCACTCCAAGTCTATGCCTAGAGGTTCCATGTTTCTTGACCAAGAAGCTTCTAGGAGCTCCCACGACAAGAGGTATGACCTATTCAGGACCATGTCAGGGAAGCTCGAACGTCAGATATCGAATTTACGTGGAAAACCTATTGACAGCTCGTTGCAGGAAGATAAAGAGATCACTGAATCTCTATCCGCTGATAGATTCTTCGACGCTCTTCAAGGCCCTGAACTTGAAACTCTCAAGGTACTAGTTCTTTTTTTATTTTATTGTGATTAATCTTGATTTTTCGTTACTTCAGTTTATGATTATTATTTTTTTTGTAATGAACAGGAGAAGGAGAAGATAGTTTTGCCTGAGGACAAAACGTGGCCGTTTCTACTTCGGTTTCCTATCACATCTTACGGTATGTGTCTTGGAGTAAGCAGTCAAGCCATCATGTGGAAGACCTTAGCAACCACAAACGCTGAGAAGTTCTTGCACTTGACGCAAGTGGTCAACCACATGCTTTGGTGGATCTCTCTCGTCCTCCTCCTCGCCGTCTCCATTACTTACCTCTTCAAAACCATCTTCTACTTCCAGGCGGTTCGTCGTGAGTTCAAGCATCCCATCAGAGTCAACTTCTTCTTCGCTCCTCTCATATCAGTCCTCTTCATGGCACATGGAATCCCACATTCCATTACCTCGAATCTTCCTTCTATGCTTTGGTACTTCTTGATGGCTCCGGTCTTGTTTCTTGAAATGAAGATTTACGGACAGTGGATGTCTGGTGGACAAAGACGACTCTCCAAAGTTGCTAACCCTACAAATCACCTTGCCATCGTTGGAAACTTCGCCGGAGCACTTCTTGGAGCATCAATGGGGTTGGAAGAAGGACCAATGTTCTTCTTTGCTGTAGGGTTGGCTTATTATTTGGTCTTGTTTGTGACTCTCTATCAGAGACTTCCCACAAACGAAACATTACCTAAAGAGCTCCACCCTGTCTTTTTCCTCTTTATGGCTGCACCCGCTGTAGCTTCCATGGCTTGGACCCAGCTTTATGGCTCATTCGATATTGGTTCGCGCCTTGCCTACTTCACCTCCTTGTTCTTGTACTTCTCTCTGGTAATTTTTAGTTCAATAATAAAGTTGCAGTGAAAACAGAGCAAAGTTGCTTGCGACACAAGAAATGTTAATTACTTCACTTGTTTGGTTCTTGTTTCAGGTTGTGCGGATCAATTTCTTCCGAGGATTCAGGTAAGCTAATTACTTAAATGATTCACAGAGTCTAGAGACCAAGAAAATCAGATGTTATCTGATATATACATATTGTTAAATGTCAGATTCTCGTTAGCTTGGTGGGCTTACACGTTTCCTATGACGGCGGTGGCGACTGCGACGATAAAATACTCAGGGGAAGTCACCGGTTTAGCAACTCAGGTCTTGGCGGTTGTGATGTCTGGAGCAGCAACACTGATGGTGATAGGTGTTCTGGTGTTGACGGTGGTGCACGCATTTGTGAAACGTGATCTTTTCCCCAATGACGTTGCCATTGCAATAAGTGCAGAGCAACCGAAGCATAAGAAGTGGTTCAAACAGCTCAAAAATGGAAGTTTGGGAAATAGTATGAGATGTCTCAAGGTTTCGGATCAAGAAGATAATCAAATAGATGTGGAAGCCCCTCCTTTATTAAATGCAGAATGTCACACGGTTTAGTTAACCAGATCATTTAGATTAGAAGTATGAAACAAAGTATAATAAAGCAGAAGGCAGCCAAAAAAAAAAACTCTCTAAGGAGGACACTGGTTGCAGCCTCCTCAAATTTAGGCATTGGTGTTTTACTCTCACAACTACTACTATCTTTCTCACGTCTTTGACGAGAGTATAAGAAAACATCACTACAGCCCCTAAATCTATTTCCTCAAGCTCAATCTATTGCTTGAGAAGCTAATGTTATCTCATCAGAGGTAGAAGAATCCATGTTCTTCTTGTCATTTGTATCTTTATCTACATATCTTTGTTTTGTATCGTTGTAATCATGCCGACCGTAAGATTTGGGAATTATAAACGATTTATTAAAAATTTCAGTTAAAAATAAATAAATATAAGAAATGTCCATATAATTTTATTTTTAAAAAATTGTGGACGAAAAGCCAATATTTCATTCAGCTTTACTTATGACTATGATCGGCCTTGTTTGTAACTAATAAAGGCATCCAAGTTGCAGCCACCGAGTTCTTAATTATATTTTGCTTCATACAAATCTTCCAGAAACACTATACTAATGTACCAAAACACAAATATGATCACCAGGTCTACACATATTTTGATGTGTGTTTCAATTTTATTCTTCTGGTGTATAAAACATTTGTTGAATTTGTTTACAATATTTTGTAGGCTGGTATTTAAGAACCTTTTAGTTGAATTGGTACATATGTGAGTTTTACAAGTTTTGGGCTGTGCTGGGTTGGATTAGCCCATTTAAGTTATCTAGGCCCGGGCATCAGCTTCTAATTCTAATAACACACTTAAATATTTGTTGTTCGAAACTAATTTGCAAGCTTAATTCTATCCGACCAAACCAAAAATGTCTTTACCAATCAGGAACTTGAAAGGAAAGGTCATGGTCACATCAACACGTTGACTCCTTCACAATGCCATGAGGAATCTTGAAAGCAAGGAAATAATTTGCCAAAATGTTACAACAACAACTCTCAGCCGTCGGATCATACGACTCATAAAACACTTAAACGACGTCGCGTCAGATGTGAAAGGAGCAATCGGCGCCACATGATACGAAGCCAAGCGCGTTTTTTTATAAACTTTGATTCCGTAAGTGCAACGCTAAGTTAGGCCCACCCAAAATACAATATTTTAATTGTTATCGGAATAAAGCAGAGTCCCACTCAAAAAAATAAAATAAAATAAAATCAACGAAGCAGAATATTTTCCTCAACCCTATTTATTGTGGTCGCGACCATAGAGAGAAGAGAACAACATTACAGTTTCCCTTTTTTTAATTCTTCTCCTAAATTTCGAAGAATCTAAGCTGAACGTGAAAGGTATTAGCTTTTGTTCAATCTTTCCTTCGTAACGTATTATTAGCTCTCTCTCTCTGTTTTTGAATCTCTGACCCTTTTGGATCGTATAGGTTATTGGAGATGGCGTCGAAGCGGATTTTGAAGGAATTGAAGGATCTGCAGAAGGATCCTCCTACTTCATGCAGCGCAGGTTACCTTCTTTTAAAACTTTTCATTTTCAAAAATCTTGTGTTGTGGATGATAGATCGGAACCCAGTTTCGCTTTTGTTCTTTCTATTGCTCTGGTTTTGGGTATTGGTTTAGCTTAGATCTGAATCATCTGTTCGTTTTTGTTATAGATTGTGTGTAATTCAGCTTCAAATGTCTGATTAATTCATTACTAAAGATCCATCATGATAACCCTTGTGTTTGTTAATCTTAATGTCCCAAGTTTCAACCTTTGTTTACTTCTTAGATCTGTTTTCGGTTTTGTTTTTTTTCTTTGAGATCGATCATAAAGATCGAAACTTTGATCTTCTTTTTCGTAATCTGACAAGCTTTTTCTTGACCTGCTTTTGTTGCTCTGGTGATTTTTTTTGATGATATTCACACTTTTGGTTTGGTTGCATATGTAATTTGACAGGACCTGTCGCGGAAGACATGTTCCATTGGCAAGCCACGATAATGGGTCCAACGGACAGCCCTTACTCTGGTGGCGTTTTTCTTGTTACCATTCATTTCCCTCCTGATTACCCTTTTAAACCTCCCAAGGTACTTTCTCAAATCTTCTCTATGTGGTTGCTTTGTTTTTATGGTTGTGTGACCAAAAAAGAAATGTAGGTGGCTTTTAGGACTAAGGTGTTCCATCCAAACATCAACAGCAATGGGAGCATCTGCCTAGATATCTTGAAGGAACAGTGGAGTCCTGCTCTCACCATTTCCAAGGTTTTTCTTTTCTTCTTCTTCCATGTTTTTTAAAATCATCATAGATGAGAACCATGCTAGGTGTGTGTGCAAGTAAATAGTCTGCTACAAATGAAAACTTAACTTTGCTTTTGCATCAACTGAGATGAGTGTTATTTATTTGTATGCTTGTGTGTGATGCAATAGGTGCTGCTGTCCATCTGTTCGTTGTTGACGGATCCAAACCCGGATGATCCTTTGGTTCCCGAGATTGCTCACATGTACAAGACAGACAAGAACAAGTACGAGTCCACTGCCCGTACCTGGACTCAAAAGTACGGAATGGGCTGACACTCTCCGCAAGGACGAGACGAGCCCTTAATAACTAAAAACTCTTCTCATTATGTGTAATGATATTTATAAACGTTTCTGTTTTATAAAAAAAATTGTGAAGACGAGATCAGTAAGAAATCACATGATCTCCCCATCTTCATTTGAATCTCATGGAATTTATGAACTTAAGTTCCCATTTGTTGTTTTAATCTCTGTGTTCTTCTACTAAAAGTATGGAATTTTCCATTGGACTGAAAAAACTACTTAAACCAACGAACATGAGTTCAGAGAAAGAAACAAAATCTACAGCACTTCCATAATACCAAGAAGCTTCGAAGTAAGGAACTAACTCGAAACAAGAAGTAACAAGACAAAGATAGACTACACCAGCTCAACTCAGCCTCTCCAAAGGACCAGAGCATTCGAGAAGTTCTAGGTTGATGCTAAAGAAACCTTAATCACGGATTGTAAAACGCCAAAAGCCAAACAAATATTACATTCGACATTCACAAGCCTATTTTGCCATCGACAGATAAAAAGATAGGCGCAAGAAGAAGATCACTGATTCACCTTGAAGACGGCCTTGCTAATAGACAGTAATAGTGATCTTACTGTTGGATTTTTTCCCTATATTCGACCCTTTTCTTTTGAGTCTTATTGTTTCGTATATTTTTCCTTTTAGTCATTATGATAACTTTGAAGGTCTCCACTCTCCACCATTCACCTCCTTATACTCAGATAGAAGTGATTACATAAATTAAACCGTGATAAGCCATACAATCTTCAGGTTTCGTGTTTGTAAACAATGAATCACTCATAGTATTGGTTCAAGTTATGGCTGAAAAGCATTGTTGATTCTCAAAACTCATATGTCAAAGTGTGCAATGTGGTGCTCGATTCCAGCTGGATACACGGAAGTCTTGTTGGGCCAGATCCCAATAGTGAAACATTTACTCTTTTTGTTTTATTTTCATTTTAAATATTATTTTAGCTTTATGCACACAAATTAAAAAAATAATTAATTTTATATTTTTTATATAAAAACACAATTATCTATACAAATAATCATATTTTATTCAATAAAAAATAAATTGTATAAAAAATTTTGTATTAAAAATCGAAAACGATATTTATTTTGTCGACAACAACAATTAATATAAAACGGAAGAAGTGGCGAAGGAATATGGATAAGTGAGATGGGCGCTGAGTTTAAATCAAGGTCCGAGAGTCGACACTTACTATAATAAAGGAAGGCCGTGTTGTATAGTATAACTTCTCGTCTAACAACTCATAACAACCTTCGACTTCTTCATCTTGTACTCTGATCAGTGTGTGTGACACCATTGTAATCTAAAGAAAGAAAGCTTCTGTAACTCTCTGGTTATAGTGAATTTCAGACTCCGATCCTGAAAGAGATGTACCTACCTAGACACTGACGAGGAATTCTATAACGTGTGTGTGTACTTTTTTTTTTCTTGCTTTCAATTGCTTGCGTTTTCTTTCTTGAGTGTCAAAGGAGGCGTGAACCTGAACAAACGAGAGACAATCATGGTGAGCTATGGAGAACAAGATAAGAGTGAAGAGAGATTGACTGAGCAAGATACTTCTAGACAAAGCTTTTATGTAAAAGTATAAAGGATTATCCCACAAATTTAAAAATTTTAACTAGATCATTTATATCTAACTACACTAAGACTTTACCATATTATATCAGCCCACTAACCGCAATGCTTCATGTACCACAGATGATATTATTAAAGTCCACTAAGACTTTATCTTACATGAAAAATATTATAAGAAGTCCAAATTATCAGCTTTCATGAAAAATGGCAAGACTAATAACTCCCGATGCAACGCAAGTAAACCATTTTATAAATGATATAGTACTTTATAAGATATAATCATTAACCTTTTTTCAAATCTAGCTAACGGCCCAATGTTTTAATTATTGTTATATAGCCGAACATACAAAAGTCTGAAAACTCATATAAAAAGTAGTATTATATAACAACTCATATTACATGTGTCAGTGATTCGATCGACTATAAAACTATGTTCGAAGTCTCCATAACTTACTTAGCTAAAGAATGATTTTAATTTTGGGTGGAGAGAGGTCGTGCCCAGGAGAGCATGGTGAACGCCAGGTTCATTATATTAATAAAAATACTTGACGCTCAAGAAAGACCTTCATTACAACATGAGTATGGGGATTAACAATCTCCCATTGTCTTAAATGAATCTGTAGAATCGTAATCTTGCTGGCCTCCACTTAATATGTTTCACTTTCATTTGTGGCTGGATGTTGAAACCGTATTAAATTAAGGACGTTCTAGTAATAAAAACGACTAATCAAACCTTAAAAGTGTATGGTGGTCACTATGTAGCTTTTATGACTGTCAAAATTATAATAAAAAATATACTAACTACGTTTACTTTTATTATCAGTACGCGCTTTGTCAACTAAGTAGTGCTTAGAAAGGAGTATTATCTAAATAAACATGTTGATAATAGTTGTATACATCAAACTATTTTGAATTATTGGCTTTGCCGCATGTTTCATGGCAACCGTACGAAGGTGACTCTCCACTTGTTAATTGTTATCACAACTTTTGTGGGGTATCCAGCCTAAACAAATACAGATTAGCCTTACTATATGTTTCTGCATTCTCTATTTGTTTGTGGTTATCATTATACATAATACAATTACTAAAAACATATATACAAAATTTGTTGGTATACGTTAATCAATATGAAAATTGCTTTTTTTAAAAAAGTTACGGATAAATATTAAACTAAATATAAGCTTTTACACATAAGACCAACATTTCATGCTTGTAAACTAAGACTGTCGACGAGAATGACTTGAATAATACTCACGAGTTGCGACCACGTAGCTTCTGCTCCAAGACATACATTTAACTTGGGAAACTCAAATCTCACATGCTATTGTTATTGTTAACTTGTTTATGATATAAATAATTACTCAAGTGGTGACCTTCTCTAGTCTTTAATTGTCCATTAAAGTTCGAGCTCATAAACTCTTAGTTTAAAGCTATGCACCAAGACCAACGTATAACTAACGGTGATAAAGCTTTCAACGTTTTGCTATTTTGAAGGACGGCTCTTCTTTTTAGAATGGATCTTTGTCCTAAATTTTATTTGAACCAAGTCTCTTTCAATTCTATTCGGATTCTTCATTCAGAACCCCAGATAGACCGTCCATATGCACATATTTAGCTTTGAACGTAGTCTGCAGCGTATCCTTTTCACTAGCTAGTCCGTGTCACCGATTAATGGTGAACATCAGGTTTTAAAAAAAACTAATTCATGGGTTGCATATGTATTGTCATTGGTTATTACTCGAAATAGAAAGTAGTTAATTATAATCTACCTTTCAGAAAAAATTATTGATCACCTTATGCTACAGATTTTTGGACTGTGCATGCGATAGTTCATTGTGGTTAGGCGTTCGCAATATAGAAATGAAAGAGACTTGGTTCAAATAAATTCATATTTGTATATACACTATAACCATATGGTTATAGTAGATATAAATAGAGTAGAGGGATATAATATGTATACTTAAATTGTTCAGTACTTGGCTCAATGGAGGACAGTGGCCAAGAACACTGCACTAAACCTCGGGCTCTGTCTTTGTTAATCCAAAGGATTCTCTATGTCTCTCTTCCCACTTTGGATCTTTCAGAATCGAATCAAATTACAAGAGAAGTGGAGGACGATTCGATTCTGAAAGATCCAAAGTGGGAAGAGAGACATAGAGAATCCTTTGGATTAACAAAGACAGAGCCCGAGGTTTAGTGCAGTGTTCTTGGCCACTGTCCTCCATTGAGCCAAGTACTGAACAATTTAAGTATACATATTATATCCCTCTACTCTATTTATATCTACTATAACCATATGGTTATAGTGTATATACAAATATGAATTTATTTGAACCAAGTCTCTTTCATTTCTCGGCTTAACTAATCAAAACTCGGCTTGTTTTTTGGAGCAAATATTATTGGAACGTTAGAACGATAAAAATGAAAGAGAAGTCTTTATTTGAATATTTGATTACATAAACGTCATGTCAAAGTTATTGGCCTAACAATTTAAGTTTATTTATCGGATCATGTAATTTATAACCATTTCTGCCAATATATAATTTATAAACGTTTCACAAATAAATGTTAGTATCTTCTTTAAAAAATTGCTTTAAAAGCTGATGAGAGTAAACAAACTCAAATTAATTGATTGGCGGGAGCTAATGTAACCAAAACAAATAGTCTTTTTAAAAACTGGAGATAAATGGCGCCAAGTCCTATGTTGCCAGCCACGTTACTCTTCAGTCCTCACTGTAAATGACAAGATTTTTACAAAATAATTTATTACCGTTTTTCTTAAAATACATTGACAAGAGAGGAAACAAAATCACATAAGAAGAGAAACAAATTAGTCCTCGGCATCCGGGTCCTCGGGTCGGGTTTGGATCGGGTCTTCTCGGGTCCGGGTCCTGGAGATTTAGACCCATATAGGTACTTTAAAAAATTCGGGTCGATTCCGGGTCGGGTCTTATCGGGTCCGGATCGGTTCGGGTTCACTTATCTCGTACCTGCAGATACCCGAATTTTTTGGTTCTTTATTGTATCAGGTCGAATCCAGGTATTTCGGCTCCGTTTTCGGATCGGTTCCTGATATTTCGGGTCGTTTCTACATATTTTTGGGTCTAAATATGTGTTTCGAATTTACTTGTACCCATTAACCTGCAACGTTACCCAAACCTCAAATCTACAATTTTGAAACCTGCATTCTACAATAACATGTAACCATAACGAAAAAACACATTCTGAAACTGCAATAGTGCAATTACCGTAATCATAACTAATAAACTTAAAACCTGATGAAGTTGCCATTCAAAACACACACAAAAAAAAAACAGAGATCATATTCTCAAATCCCAAACTCAAAGTATCAAAAATAAAACTCATTAACTCTAATAATCTTCGGTTCCAAAAATACCCGATCGGATCTCGGGTCGATTCTGGACCCGAACCTGCTACCTACGAATCCTTCATCATTAGACCCAATAAGGTAAATTCTCGGTTCCGGTTCCAGACCCGAACTTGTATTTTTGGATCAGTTCCGGGTCAGATCTTCGGATACATGTTAAAATGTTAAAATGCCGAGGCCTAAAACAAATATTTATACACAATGCCAGAAGATTGGTTTCATTTTAACCGTGGACGAAGGTACAAAAACATCTTAAACGTATACTTTAGGAGAAGAGATAGAAAAAAATACTAAACATTTACTCAAATAGAATCTTTACTGTTGAATAAGTAATTTAGGAAAACACAGCACGTGACAGGTTGTTCATATGAAATGAATGCATGGACGAAACCGCTAAAGAAAGCCACTGCCAAATGTCGGTCAAAGGGGGTAGTAGTGGAGTCATTAAAATTCAGAATATTTTTTCAATCTAAGTAACATTCACACTCCTTTTTTTTATTTCAATACAACTGTATAGTTTTACCATTTCTCACACAACTGGAAAATCAATTAAAATATACTACGACATTTTTTTAAACATGTCATTTATTCTAAATAATATTAAACGATGTCTTCGTAAAAAAATACATAAATAATTTAAAACACAGATATACAGAAAATATTAAAATATTAAATATTTGTTTTAGATATTTTATAGTTACATAATATGCATTTTGAAGTTTATATAGAATATACATTAGAGTGGACGAATTTTATCTCAAAAATAGTCACATTCTTTTTTTAATGTTGAAATTTTACAGTTTAATCTAAATTTTTAGGAGTCAAAATATATACGTGAATTTACTAACAAAAATAATTAAATTTAAAATATGTAGTATTTTCAGATAAACTAAACATGATTAGACATAATTATTTGTGGACATAATTTATTTATTGACCAAAAACTTAGTTTAATCATATAAATAGTTTGACCAAAAAAAACTCTAAGGCAACACAAATTTAAAGTCATTTAGAGGTTTGAGGAAAATATCTCAAATATACATGTGTCATCCTGCTATTTGCTAACATGGATGCGGCTTCTAGTACTAGAAAGGAAAATGAAAACATAGAAAAGGAAATAAATGAGCAAAAGCTAATATTTTAAAAAATATATATTTTATGTATATATATTACCCCGAAAATATCCTATAAAACAGGTTATAATGAGTGAATTCAGAATGTTTCCCTTTAAACGTACTGACTTATTTCTCTGCATTCTCTCTCTCTTCTATATACATCTTTTTCATTCGATAAATTCTTCAAACTTTTCATAACCAAACCGAAGAATCTTTGTGTTTTATTTCTTGTCCAAAGAGAATCTTTATAAACCAGAAAATATTGGTTAGAAGAGAGTGATGATGATGATGGATGAATATATGGATTATAGACCAGTCAAGTACACGGAGCACAAGACAGTGATCAAGAAGTACACTAAAAAGTTGTCAGTGGAGAACAACAAGAAGAACAAGATCAGCTCTGGTCGTGACTCGGCGAAGTTGGTTCGGGTGTGCGTTATGGATCATGACGCTACTGATTCATCGAGCGACGAGGATGAGTTTTTGTTCCCTAGAAGACGGGTCAAGAGACTGATCAACGAGATCAGGGTTGAACCAGCTAGGTCCTCCAACGAAGTCTCGGCCGCTTCTCCACTCCAAAAGGTCTCTGTTGCCGGTGCCGATCAAAACCAGAGGAAGTTCCGCGGCGTGAGACGGCGGCCGTGGGGAAAGTACGCGGCTGAGATTCGTGATCCGGAGCAACGCAGGAGGATTTGGCTCGGTACATTCTCAACGGCGGAGGAAGCTGCCATGGTCTACGACAACGCAGCAATCAGGCTTCGTGGCCCTCATGCTCTCACCAACTTCACCGTACCACCAGAACCTAAACCGGAGCCTGAACCGGAATCTGAGAGCAACATATCGGTTTCTTCAACATCAGAGTCAATGGACTACTCTAACCATCATTTATCATCTCCAACATCGGTTCTCAACTACCACATCTCCGAACCAATCTCCGAACCTGCCAAACCGGTTAAACAAGAGTTTCTTGAACCGATAAACTGGCACCTAGGAGAAGGTATCGATGATTCATTTCCATTGGATATTCCATTCCTCGACAACTATTTCAATGAATCATTGCCGGACATTTCCATATTCGATCAATCCATGTCTCATATTCAATCTCCTGAAGATGATTTCTTCAATGATCTTATGCTATTCGATCACAACAATGTGAGAGGAGAAAATTACTCTTCGGATATCGAAGATATTGGTTTAATGTTCAACAACATTGATGATTTTTTTATATCTGATTTTTTAGTTGTATGATAATTTCATACAATAAAAATAGAGACAAACATTGGTTTCAAATAATAGCCGGTGGGAGTTCAATTTTGTCCTGAAGTTTTGAGTTTTGATAAGTTTTTCATTTTAATAAATTTGTTGAGAAGTGGTTTTTAAGTGTAAGGTGTCCTGGTTTGTAAAACATTTTTGTGAGAAATATTGGGAATGACAATTAATTATTCAAAATTAGTTTGTTGTTTTTTGTCAATGTCATTTAATTGTAAGAACGTGTTTAACTTTGTTATGTGTTTTCATGTATAAGAAACAAAACTGAAGTTCTCTTTGGCGATAGATGCCAACACTAGGAAGCGCAAATCACGGCCACGACCGGTGTGGCTTTGGGTCAGGTTTCACTCTCAGTCGGTGCTTTTTTTGCGTTTCCAATAGTAAAAGTGTTTTTCTTCTCCAGCCTGCCGTAATGGAAACAAATCAATATGAAAACAATATTGGAAACTATACTTTTCATATATGAAATATCTAGTAATAAACTTTGACAAAATATATATATATATATATATATATATATATATATGTTTACTTAATATGATTATTTTTTTTAAAGAGAGTCAGCATTGACTTGATCCAATCAGTTGAATTTTGAAATAAATCCATCACTTTCTCGTTTCAAAGGTTACCTTGTGTAACGGCTAAAAGGTTTTCGTCAGTTTGATATCTTCGATTTTTTAAAACCCATAATAAGAAAAACAATTCGTTACACTTTTATTTTCCGTTTTTCTTGAAAAAGTACCTCATGATCTAAATAAAGTTTGTTTTATAACCAGTCGTATATTGTAAGCGTTTCGTCCGCAAAATCAATAATATTGGTGGTAAAGTTAAGAAGATTTATATTTACATATACAAATAATTCATGTCCTCTGGACATTAAACCCAGTTTCTAATTTTTTCACGTACATTTTTTAAAAAAATATATAATAGATACCGAACATAAGATGGGAGAAGCAAAAGGACAAATAATTTTGTCCCGAACCATATAATATAATTATATTTACAGTGTAACGATAGGAATGAGTATGAAACGTCGCACTAGTGTAAGCAATATTATCTCAGGCGCCTATCCACATGCTGATTTGAAGATTTACATACCATTACCATCATTATGTTTGAACTCATGCTATATATATACGTTTGTAGATCCATCATATGATGAGTGCAAATTATAACATATATCTAAATGTGAAACATCGAAGGGAACCTAATTAGATTGTTTTTCGAATATAATACAAGAATTAATTTTCACAAAGGAGGATGTGTTTCAAAGTAGGAAACAAAATTTTAGCTATATTGGATGTGGAGGAGCCTTTGGGCCGAGAAAGTGATTGAGGTAAGCACTTTATAGTGTGCTTGAACCACACCGGCTTAGAGGAAAGTCTATTTCAGAGCTTGGTCTCGGTGATGCAACCTTATTATTGTAAACCGCTATAAATCTCGACACATAGTTATATAGTGGTGACCATGTTGGGAGATTGCAGTTGGTATCGCTTGACCAGTAAATACAAACTCAAACGCATATATGACAATTACTATTTTGATTGAAAACATATAGATACAATTCCTACTCACAAAAAAAATATTATTTGAAAACTCAACACCAATCCTTTTCTTTGGGACAATATGGGATCGTTCTATGGGCGGTATGATCAATGAATCAAAACCACTTTGAAAAATAAACATTTGCAAACATGCATGTTGATTAAAGTTAGGATCGGCTCTGTGTTAAGCCGGATGAAACATTGGTTTTAGACCCCCATATTTTTGAAGAAATTTATATATACATAGGTCCCAATTTTTTAAAAAAATTCTAAATTTGTGAAATAAAAATTAGTTAAAATCGTTAAAAAATTGTTTTATGCTCCCTAAATCTCAGAACCGGCTCTGACTAAAACCATGTTCTTTTCATGGTCGATGCCCTAAGCTGTAGCGACCTGAAACTTTAAACACATCATACAAGAGCCAATTTGTTTTTTTTTCTGCCGTTTTGCCAAGGAATAACAAGTAAATCTGATGTAAAATAACATCAGCGACATAAGTAAGTTTTAAAAATGTTCTCGTCAATTTGTAAGCGGCTGTTTTCACTATCACCACCTTTAAATTCACTTCCGTCATGTTCTATTATTTTTTTCTGTGGCTAGTTGCAGCGGTCACGGCTGAACAGGACCTACGCCATTTTGTTGGTTCGTTCCGGTTAATGAAGTTAATTTTTTAAAGGAGACAACACATACGTGAAGAGGTGTTTAGAGTGAGGTGAATTAACAAAGATTTCGTTGAGGAGTTGCAAAAAATTGACGAGGTGTTCCGTGTTCCTCTTCAATTAAAAAAAGAATATTCATTTTATAAGGGGCCGCATAAAAAAGGCTAAATATTCTAAAGCTTTTTTTTTATTTAACTAATAAATTTATTATTTAACACAATAACAGTCGTAAACCAATAGAAATTCAAATTCGGAAACCTGCTCACTATGGTCTATGGTAGTTTGTATTTATGGTTGAAAATCTTTATCGTACCGTCGTAGTATGTAACAATTTAAATTCAGCCTCAAAGTTCAGAACGTCATGATTAATCAACTTAAGATGTTACTGGCTGACATGCGTTAGTATTTTTTTTCTTCTAAAAAGTCAGCTCGTTCTAATTTATTTATTATGCATATATCAAAATAGCTAGTGGAAGTCGTCTATTTGTTTTTTTATTTTTTTGTCAACGCTTTTTTCTTCTTCTTAATGTTTGCCGGCTGGTAATTATTAATTAATACCAAGGCGTTCTCTAGATTTGGAGGGTTAAGAGCATGTAAAACTCTTTTTTTTTCAAAATGAAGTATAATAAGATACGAAGTAAAAATATTTCAATCTCACTTTATTTCTCACTCCATAATAGTGTGATGAACAAACAAAAAATAGATTACTCCACTTATGTAGTAAACTCTATTACGAAGTAAAAAATGAAATATGATTGAAGTGTTTTTTACTTCATATTTCCTTTACTCTGTTTTGAGTAAAAAAATGAAGTTGAGTTGAAGATACCCTAAAATGCACAATAAAGTCAAAATGTATTTTTTAATCATAAAATTATTTAAAATACAATTTTAAACCTCATGACTTTTTTTTATCAACACCACATGACTTATTTATTATTTTAAACAAATTTTACATACTATTATAGTTACTCTACATTTTATATTTATTGAACATCTAAATCAAAAAATGGAAGTGCTGTTTTGTTTTAAATGATGGTTTTGAATAGTTGTAGTTATATAAATTTTCCCTTTTATTTGAGGTTTTTTTTAACCTCTTATTTGAGTTTTCTATATCATGTTGATAGACATGTGGGCAACTTCTATGAAAGAAGCATTACCAAAGTGAGTATAAATTTATAATAAAACATGTAAAACTGATTTAAAATAAAAAGAAGCATATTTAGGCATTGAACTTCTATGCATGGTTAAAGTGAAGGGTAACTCTTTCAACCAATGTGGCTTCTCATTGTTATGTATATATAATGGCCTAAACTAATCTTTTTGTGCTTTAAGAAAGGGACAGGCCCGATTAATAGTATAAATTTGATAATCGCGAATAAAAGAAAAGTATAACAAAACAATTACAAAATACAAAATAGGCCAATGTCGGAAAAAGTCGACGACATGATATAGTCAAAAGAATTTTACGTGAACAAAACACATGTTTTAGTTTTCGACAAACGAAGACTTAATTCACCACGAGTTCTGGACAACTTTGAATAAAGTTTTAACACGTCGTTGCGTTACAACGAGAAAATCAGAATAACACCTTTTAACTAAGACTTTTCATCTAAAAATGCAGGATGAATCGGGTGATTACAGGGAGGTAAAAATATTGACATAAGAATAATAAAAGAATTGATACTGACAGAACAACACTAAAAATCATAAATTTCAATATCCATATTTGAGATCGTTAGAACATTTTAATGGTGTTTCATTTTTATTTATTTCAGTGGTACTTCATTTATTTCTTTACATTTTAAAAAAAATTGAAGAACTTATTCAAATTTTAATAAATATCGTTCAGTTTTTCATTTATTCTAAGATGATTTTTTTATCTACAAAATAATCAATAACTTTAATTTGTTATTAATTTTATAAAAATTATAGGTGTTAATACATCTAATTAATTTCAAATTGAAATTATTACTTTCATCTAATTAGATGTTAAAAACAAAGAAAATCAAAATATTAATTTCTGATGATTCTGTGTTCGATTTAAAAGAATTTAGAATAAAAAACTCATTTATCGTTTCGGATTATTTTGGTTAATCACTTGAAATATATATTTGGTTTTTACTTATAAAATCTAATTTTATTTGCTTAATTATTTATGTCATGTGTAATAATCATATCAAAAACTAATTTTTGAACTTATAATAGATATTAATTGTGTTGGAGTACTATTAAAATAAAATAGTTAGGTAAAATTAGTAAATTTTAAAAATATAAAGTGTTATTAATTATTGATTTTTAAAGTGATGATATAATATATTTAAAATATTCGTTTTTAAAAAAAATGAAGGTAAGCATTGAAAAATATATTGTTTCATTTCTTGAAAAGAAAAATCCAATTTTGGAAAAAAAAATAAAGCTAATCAGATGCTCTTAGGAGAAAAAGGTGGGCAATAGTTCATAAGTTTTATCACCCCTTCTTTTGTTTTCTTAGTTTTTCTGACTTCACTCTTACCATGTTGATGAAATTTTAGAAACTTTTTGGATCTCTAAATGCATTCATGGGTTTGTATTTAAAAAAAAAAGCATAAAGACAATAATAGAAAAAAAGTTAGACTAGATGATTTTTGAGAAATTCATTCGATACTTGTCATTTTTATTGATCACAGGGGTTAAGTATTAAAATATGTTGTGAAAACTCAATAGATTCTCTTATGAATGTCAATGGCTCAATAATCTGCAATTTCAGAAAAAAATCCAAAAATTTACATGAAAATTGACTTTATTTTCTATATTTATACGATGTAGACCGAGACATGTATGTCCCCCTTCAGGGCATCGCTTAGTTTTTGACCAACTATGTCTACTGTTGATGCTTGGTAAATACAACTTTTTGTGATTTTTGTAACCTGATATACCGATCTTTTTTTGACTAAACTTTCTGATATACCGAAAGTTTGATTAGACAAATGCATAGAGCCATGGAAGTTCTCTTTCATTAATTTGTTCCAAAAAAAAATGAATTAGAACCAGGTCGGTTTGGCTTTCTTGTTTGATTTAACATATACTCTAAACTTAAAGGTATATTGGATAGGCAATTATCACTGCCGTGCCTCAATGTTACATTTTAAAACATTCGCTTATGGCATCAAATTTTCTAGAAACAATTAGGGGCATATTTTCTAGTTTCATCTATTTAACCTCAATTAACAAAAATATAAAAGAAATGAGGTTTTATGATAGTTGAAATAAAGAAGACAATAATACATTATAAACTTATGGTTTTCATACTTAATCAACCAAATAGTATATGCTCATTTTTAATTATCAAAATACAATAAAATAAATAAAGATCGTCGTTGTGTTATATAGAAAAATTGTTTGATTTGGCTATTTTATACTTGCTTAAGTATATCAAATAAAATATTAATGTTCTACTCATTTTATTTGTTTTAGTAGAACTGGTTAAAAAATTTATACTTTCTACTATATGACCTAACTACGATAACATTTATAACTAAATGTAGGTATTTTATCTTAATTCGCTTATGGTAGTTCAAATTGTTGGCACGACATTGGCAATTATTCACAGATTGTAGACTTTGCAAAACAGTTCATGTAGGTATATAAAAGCTCGAAAGTGTAGGTAGTCTCGTATACAATGTTGAAAGCTGGTGTGCAATGTGCATGTAGACACTATTTAAATTAGTCTTTGCAACAAACTTTTTTGGTATTGAACATGTGAGGGATAAAAATTTTAATACCGAAACGTTAAACAATTCGTACGTAGAGAAATCAAATCAGTGTACGAGAATATAAATACATGAGTACTGAGTACTGACTCCATCTTCTCTCTTTCTTGTGGTAGATGTTACCAGAACCAAATTTTGGATATTTTATTAATTTACCGCAACTAGTTTAAATTTTAACCGTAGTACATTCTACTTTGGTAATCATGTGACTCATGTCTTCTCAATCATTGGGCACGGACCTAATATTAGCAAAATTTCTGATATTGTGAATTGTTTTGTAATTTAAAAATATATAAGTTTTTGATATTTTTTTGTTTTGGAAAGTTATAGATATTCTGAATATTCACAGATATTTGCGAATATTTACGGATATCTCATAACTTTGTTTAACACAAATAAATCTAAAAAAATTATACAATTTTATAAAGATTTTATTTTCTTTCTTGATTTAATATTTTATAATAAGTTATAGAATGAAATTTATTAAATTGTGTGTTAAAATAATAATAACATAAATTGTTTAATGAAAGACATACATGTATTTATATATAACAGAGCATACCAAATATCCGCTCCTTAAAATTTTAATATTAGTGATCTGCTTCGTTTTTGATGTATATTAAATTTTAGTATTTGTTTTGTTTTGATAAATAATGAACATCCAAAATAAAAGAAAAATAATGAATCTCTCAAATTTAACAAATAAAATGCTCAGCCTTATTCTCAAGTACTCTCTTCTCTTTTTAATCATACTAATTTTAACTCTCCCTTGAACCGTTTGGAGACTAATTAAACTCCTTTTTCAACATAGTGCAAGTCATTTTCTCAAAAAACATAGTTCAAACCATGATTTACGATCTGTTTTCTCTGTACTTCCACATTGTTTCTCTCCATAGATTTGATATCTTCCAAATGAACTTCAGAATTTGGGATAGTAGAAGTTTCATGATCACAAAATGATATGTATTTTCGTAGAAAACATATGTATCAACTAAACACGTCAAAACAATCAATGATAAATATCCATTTGTGTAGACAATAATATAAATCATGGAATAGTATTAATATTATAACTTTTATGTGCTTGATATTTTATCACTTATTTTTATTTCGTACATATCTAAACAATTCTCATACTTAATGCTAGCATATCCTTCTTTTAAACAACAACATTTTCCAATTAAAGAATCACTTGTTTACAAAACTAGAAGAGCTATATATATATATATATATATATATATATATATATATATATATATATATATATACGGATTTTATCAATGACTACTCTGTGGAACAGTCACTTTTCGAATTTTTACTGCAAATCCATCTTGGTTACATTAGCTCTTCTAGTTTTGTAAACAAATGATTCTTTACTAAACAGAAAATGAACCGATCTTAGGTTTTTGTTTGACTATTAATCTATTTTTTTACTGCGTTTCCCGTATTTGTTTTACCATTCAGAAACTTTTCGAGTGTACACACTATAGAAGAGCCAACTTGAGTAGGGTTTGTTTATTTGCGCCATATTTTGAACGTTTGCTGCTGCACTATTTGATTCACGTTAACCTGACTGAACAAACTCTCAAGTCTCAACCTATAACGTTGACCGTGTACCAACCGTGAACCATACAGATACAGCCATAACAACATCAAATACTCCAATTGCATAAGTAGGTTTAATTTTCTAAAAGTTTGACGAGGCATATGTACAAACACCATTATTTACTAGGGATTTGAGGTCCCCAAGCAGCTTGGGCCAAGCTGCTTTACCATTCAAAAGCAAATTGGACCGCACCTATAACCAGCAAGAAATAAATTCAAGAAACATCATGGTTCATCCAAATTTAATGAAAAAGATTCATATTTTAAAGCTACTTTTTTGATATTAACAACTTTTTGTGTGGCTAACATAAATAATACGTCGTCCACTCTCTCTCTAGACACAAAACATAATATATAAAAGAGATTTGACATCTCTCTCTTTCTCTGCTCTCTTCATACTTTCCTCTTCTACCTCCATTGATGGATTCAACATATCGACGCCAGCGTCACAACTCTGAAGGTCCATCTCATCTTTCGTGCTTGATTAACTTATATATGCATGTTCTTTCTTCCTAACCTTATTTTATCTCCTTTCGACATTAGTAGTATTTAGTTGAAGTTCATGTTATCATATAGACCTAATTTAGTTGGACACACAACAACCAGACTTTCGTATCATTAATTATATAGCCCTAAATGTACTTACATGAATGTGAAAAATGTATTTACGACCAGAGAAGACAATTCAAATCCAAATCCAACTAGATGGTCACAAAACCAAGAAGCACATGGGACTATTACATCTACGTAGTGATTTGTAAAGAAAAAAAAACAATATTAGAGCAAAAATACAAGATGTGTTTTTGATAAATGCAGAAGTGAGTAGCGTGCCGTGGGATATCATCAGTATGAGCCAACAAGAGGAAGATCTCATCTTAAGAATGTACAAACTCGTGGGCGCTAGGTACGTATATCTTCTTTTCTTTTTTTTTAAAACAACTAGATGCAACTAATGGTGCGTTAGACTAATGGTTTAGCACCAAAGAGTTGGTTTCATTATGTCCCTAGTTTGATTTCTTTTGGGAGAGATGCTTTACATATATTCTTAATTATGATCGCCTCTGAACAAAAATGTTATTCTTTTAAAATATAACAGGTGGGAAATAATAGCAGGAAGAGTACCGGGAAGAAAGGCTGTGGAGATAGAAAGATATTGGATCATGAGCAATAACACCCATTTCTTACCTCCATCTTCAAAATCTTAACCTTCTTCTGCTTGTGGCTCTCATGTTATGTTTTTAATAAGTATTCTTACTTTTATATCCCAAAATTAGAAGACTATATTGGAAAATAATGTGTAAGCCAATCCTTGCTGGCAGCGGCAGATCTATAATTTATTTTAATCTGGAGCAAAACTAAAAAACACTATTAATACATTCACAAATTTAAATTTTCGACCGACGTTATCAAAACTTTGTACCAAATCACAGTAACGAAAGAAGAGTTCAAGGTGGGCAGCTGCTCCACCCACTTACAATTATGATAATAGTAACAAAAAATCTCTACATATATCTATATGATCACAAGACAATTGTTCTACATGTTGGTGACTTTGGTCTTTACTCCATCTCATCAAACTATCATTCTTTTTTTTTTAAGTCAACCCACTAGTATGACTGTTGTGCAAAGTTTACTAATTTTGTCTTCAAAAACTAAAAACTAGATGAGGAAATGCAGCGTGAGAGAGAGCTAGCTCATGCTGGTGATTTGCTCTCATTGAACATCCAAGCCAACCGAATTCAACGCAAGATCACACCAAGAAAACCGGATTAAACCGCCGGCTATTTAACTGACCAAAATCCCCGCTCAAAAAGCGAGTAAACAAGAGTTGGTGGAGGACTGAGCCTGTTTTAACTTATTAATATGTTGTGTTACAAAGAGTTGCTATAACCTAAAGCCGTATCCACATTCACGTGTAAGGTAACTAGTGACTGTGTTGGGTCATGATGAAGCGTATTGGCGATGCAGCACATACTTGACCACTTCGTAGAAGGAAACCACTATCCCTACCGATGGTCCAGCACGAGCCACCCTTGGACCCATTCCCGTGAACAGCCCTCTCATCCCTCCATCCCTGTGTGTAGTTTATATTGTTATGTGTCTTGTTTCGAATGCAACCACAGAGCTATTAGCAAATAAAAATGCAATCTTTCAATACGTACCTCCAAACCTCTATTAGTGTCTGTCGTGTAGTCATTCTCATTGCCCTACTAGGGTCTTTCTGAATTTATGAAAAAGGCGAGACATAAGTATTGTATCAAAACCAAATAGACAAAGCTCTATGAAGGAAGAGGTTGCTACTGCTAATCAAAACACACCTCTATCTGTCTTCTTGTTTTTGCAACGTCAAAAGGACAAGTAGTAGCAGCAGCAATACTTCCAGCTACAAAACCAGCTGAGAAATTTGCACCGAGAATACCAAGAGCGTTTGTATCATTTCCCACAATTCCTAGAAGCCTCCTTCTCATCTGTAACAAGAGAGTAGGTTCAAACTTTTAGTTCCTTGCTTTACGTGTTATGTCACAAACTGCCTTACGAACATCTCTCTTAAAATGTTTAAAACATGGCAAAGAGCTTACTGGTTCGAGAGTCGCCCAACAAATTGCTGAGAATGGAACATCACGAGCAAGCTGTGCACCCAAGCCTCTCCAGAGAACACGATAATTGTGCACTGTCACCACAGGGAACACGTATTACAAATGCTCAATATAAAAAAAAATCATGGGTGTGTTAATCTGCATATGCATGCATATCCGTGTTGTGATTGTCAATGAAGAGATATACTTAAGAAAGAAGCAGCTTACAACTATTTTCAAGGTTATTTGTTGTCCTGACTTCAGAGACTACACCAACCAGTGTTTTCAGAACTCCCGGAGGCTTCATACCGGCTTTAGCTTCTTTGAATGCCTAGTTCGAAAACAAAAGTAAAAAAAGAAAATGAATAGCAAGTCACAAAAAGGTTCTCATCTAACTGCAAAGTATAGGACACATTCAGAGTTACAGAGACAAAACATACCTGCATACGTGTTCTAGCAAGTTCAATTGGATAGCACACTGTACAAGCAAGGGACCGCGCCAATGCCCCTGCCACAAGAGGCACAAACATTGTAGTAGCAGGCGCATTCTCCCGAGAGAATTCTTCCATCCGGTTGCGAAACATATCATAGAATGGGAGATAAATCCCAACCTGTCACGACACTTGAGTTCACTAATAGTCTATCAAAACAAACAAAACCCGAAAATGTAAATAGGAGAGCATACCATGGGCACAGCTATGGCAAGACCAGCATTAGTCCCTCTCCACAAGCGTGCCATGCCCTCCTGTGTCACTTCTTGCGTTAGCTAAAAAGATAAATTATCATTTTATTAACACTGCTAGGCAAACTCACCTGTCGTATGATCTTGGTGAAGACATCAAGTGTTCCTTTGTACTGGAAACAATCTGGCGGGCAAATAGAGACAGTACCATGAACACCAGCGCGTGAACATGAAGGAGAACATCTCAAGTCTGCAAACATCTGAACCCATAAAGAAATGATTATTACATGACTCAAAACATAACTGGGTGGTGAAAATGAAGACAGGAATATTGAACTGTTCCAAACACACAAAAAAAAAAGAATTCAGACACAAACCATGTTCGGTCCAAAGAACGCCATGCGACCAATGGCGTCACTGAGTGGGTGAGAGTAAGAAACTCCGGCGGCTTGAGCTTGTAATCGAGTCTAATAACATATCACAACAGAGACATAAGTCCCCTTAAACCATCATATAACTTTCCGGCAGTTAAGGAAATAACATCAAACAAAGAACATACCTTTACAACGTCAAGAGGATTTAGAATAACGGCGGACAAAAACGCAGCTCCGGCGGCAGAGAAAACTCTTTCCGTCAACCCTAGCTTTTCCTCCGTTGAACCCTTCTCCAACTGAGGCCGGGAAACTATCTGCAGCCCAACGGTTCCAAATCCTCTGACATCTCTTGCTCCAGTAGTCGAATCTACGATCGAAAAATCACGTCTTTCAGTTTCCGCCGGAGACGACGACGAAGGCATCCCGGAAGCAATCCAGAGATTCTCCGGCCGCTCTGCCTCGACCATTTAGCTTCTTCTCAATCAACCGGGAAAGCCCAGAAAGAGATTCGGTTCGATCAATGGGGATTTTTTCTTATTTTCCAGAGAAAAAAAAAGCGAGAAAAAAGGTTTGATTTTTCCAGATTACTTGGAGAGGAGGAGAGAGGAGAATAGAGCAAACCAAAGGAACACTCAAGACTTCAGTGGGTAGCCACACAGCCAACGAAACCCTAATGCTTAACGCGCGCGTTTTGGAAGCTGCTACAGATTACTAAACCGTAAAATCGAACCGGACGTACTAATCCGTTGGGTTCCAATCCAATTGGTTAACCTGTTGATATATCAAGAACCCAACATTAACAACGATATCAATCGAAATTCAATCAAATCCCATCAACATTAAACAATTTGTGTGTTTTAGAGATGTAACATGTTAGGAATAAGGGTTTGGTGGAAGATGTAGGCGAAACCGATCCGGTCTAACGAAGGTGGGCCATTAAATTGTAGGATTGACTTGGGCTCCAAATACTTTTGCGATGTATGGCTATTACAAAGGTTTTAAATATATGTGGTGAAGCGGCATGAAGAGTGGCAACTCACGTGTCAAATATTCCATCAAATATGCTCGTTAATCATCAGACCGAACCGTCGACTTTCAATCCAGTTGGTTAACCTACTGATTTATTTAGAACCGAAGATTAACAACGATGTAAATCGAAATCCAATAATATTCCCCCATCGCTTTAAAATTTTGTGGGATTTATAATGTTGTGTGTTTTAGAGATGTAGCATGTTAGGAACAAGGGATAAGTGGAAGATGTAGGCGAAACCGAACCGGCCTCAGTGAGTCTAATGAAAGGTAGGCCACGGACAGCCCCTGCTCTCAAATATTTTGGATCGGAAGCTCAAAACTAAAAAAAGATAAAAATGTACATTGAACATTTGACCTATAAAGATACATGTAAGTCATATATCAACAGAGTTACAAAAAATTTTATGAAAAATATGACTGAATTTTTTTAATTTTTAGGAGGTCGGAAGCAGATGCTTCTATAGCTTCCACTCAGAATCGCTACTGGCCACGGAATTAGAGAACCGACTTGGGCTCCACAACAGATAACAGACTTTTGGTATGAATGGAAGTTATAAATATTTGTGGTGAAGAGGCATGAAGAGTGGCAACTCACGTGTCAAATACTCCCACCAACTACGCTCGTTACATTTGGTGTGCCGACTCAAGCCATGTATTTATCTCTTTTCCCATCTATTTTTCTTTGTTTTTCAATAGTTTTACATAAAAAACATTTTTATAATTTCATATTCTTTAATTCATATATAACTCATTTCAATACATTCAAATGTATAATGTTATTCTCTTAGATGTATCAATAGACCGTGTTTGAGAATTTTAAATCTCAAAATCTAGTTATTTATTTAACTTTTTAAAATCATCAAAATTTGAAATATTATGAAAAAGAATCGAAGAATTCGCCTTATATCTTTATAATAATTACATTACCATTATAATTATTTAAGTTAAAAATTAAATCCTAATAGTAATATAATTTTCAAGACATGAAATCTATATTTGATTAGGTTATATTCAGATACGATCTTATATATCAACAAAAAATGTTAGAATAATTTTTCAATTATTTTTTAACTATTTTCTTATGAAACTGAACGCAAGATAACAATAAAATTGAATAAAATAATGTCAAAAATCAAGAAGAGGGCAAAAAATAAAGGTTATACAATATTACAATGGTGTTGGCATACTTCAACCAGTCAAACTCTCTACAAATTTGAACCACAAAATGCTAACCCCACAAAGCTCCTTTACCTGTACCATAATTGACTTCCAACAAAACGTCTATTGCTTTATAGAAATTACAACAACAACAAATGAAGAGGAAAACGAGAACTCTGTAGGACCGACCTTAGAGCACATGCAACGGTAAGTTTTGCGAATCCTTAGCCGCAAAACCTAGGGAGAATCAATTAAAAAAAATTAAAAGTGTCGAGATTTACCAAGGACCGTAACGTGGTTAAGTGGCTGGAAGGACTTAATCCTTACCACGTGGCAGAAGGTGAATGGATCGTAGTCGGCTTGCGTTTCGGTTATGTCGGCAAAAAAATCATTTCTCGACGGAGAAACCAAAAAAAAAATTTGGAGACGAAACTGAAGGCGACTTTGTTCTCTCAAAAAGTCGAGGCGTTCAAGGTAAATCGACTCTTCTCCTGTTTATTTTTGCTTATAGATTAGGGTGGATGTTGTTCTCCGCATCGATTAGGGTTCGTTTCATGTTTTCAATCGATTTGGGGATTAGGTTTCAATCGATGAGGGTTTCAAAAAGCTCTATGTTTCAATCGATTTGGGGATTAGGTTTCAATCAATGAGGGTTTCGAAAAGCTCTATGTTTCAATTGATTTGGGGTTTTATGTTTTTGTCTTGTCAATCGATTTGGGGATTAGGTTGCATGTGCTCTAAGGGTTTCGAAAATCGATTTAGTCTGTGATTATTGTTCTATAACATCGTTTGGTAGGTTTTAATCCTTTGTTTACAATCAATAAGGGTTTCGAAAATCGATTTAGTCTGTGATTATTGTTCTATAACATCGTTTGCTAGGTTTTAATCCTTTGTTTACAATCAATAAGGGTTTCGAAAATCGATTTAGTCTGTGATGATTGTTCTATAACATCGTTTGCTAGGTTTTAATCTTTTGTTTTGTCTCCTCGTCTCAGCTTTAACGGATCATGGGACAAGACTACAGTTACTCACAGCCTTCGTCATCAGAGGCTAGCTTAACTTGGCTTCTTGAAGAAGAGGCTGCCTTGTACCGTGATGAAGCTGAGAGTGCTTACAACATTGCATCTCCGGTTCAGTATCCTACTCAAGTTGGCGTCGAAGATGGCATCCCTACGTTATGCTACTGCGGTGGTGAGGCTATTGTTGAAACATCTCGCACTACAAAACATCATGGGAGGCTATACATCACGTGTGAGAATGCGGCAGACGGCGAGTGCCACGTATGGAAATGGTGGGACGTTGGGGTGATGGAGGAGATGAGTGACATTCAGAGGATGATTAGGCAACTTAAGAGACAATCTAATGAGAGTGAGCACAAGGTTGTTAAGCTGGAGACGATAATGTCTGAGCTTTGTAAGAAGAAATCAGGGGGTACAAACCGCTTTAAAAAGCTTGTTTGTCTAATGGGTGGTGTGATATTAGTTCTATGTTTGCTGGTGAAGCTCTTGCTGGGTTAGTTTTATCTGATTCTTCCTTATATTGTGGATTGTTCATTTCATAAAAATGTTTAACTGTTTGATTATTATCCAATGTTCAGGAAAGACTACTTCAGAGTCTTGAACGGGAGTCTCGAACCTCGGTACTGCATGAAAAGGTAAATGACCAACAACTTCGTACAATATTAAAATTTATAGTAGTGTTTGATATTTACAAAACGGATTTTAATTATTTATTTCAAAATTTTAAAAATCTGGAATAAGTTAAATTCAAACTAAAACTGCATTTATAAAACTAAAACTCTATCTTCTAAACCACTCTGATTTGATTGAACTTAAATGCTAGGCAATTACTTTCTATCTTCCTAAAACCCCTCAGATTAGATAGGAGTTAAATGCATAGCTTGGACTTAACCGGTTACTTAAAGGCTCTGTGTTACGAGTAGAGTTACACAGAGCAAAACAATGGATACCACCCCTAGTTTCGTTAACCTCCTCAATAGCCAAAACCCTGTTGACCTGGATTCACCTGAGCATGTTTGGATGAGTAGCCAGAGTTCAAGTGCGAAGGAGAGGCGTAAATGGTCTCCCAATGAGGATAAAATCCTCATTGGGGCTTGGCTAAACACAAGTAAAGACCCTGTGGTCAACAATGAGCAGAAAGCTGATGCTTTCTGGAAGAGGATCGTTGATTACTTCAACGCAAGCCCTCTGATGGTTGGGAAAGCACCTAGAGAGGTCGGTCAGTGCAAACAGAGGTGGGCGAGGCTTAATGAGGGAGTCTGCAAATTCGTTGGCTGCTATGACGCGGCCCTGAGGTGCCAGGGTAGTGGCACCAACGAGAATGACGTGATGACAACTGCCCTAGACCTCTACTTCAAGGACAACTCCATCAAGTTCAGCCTTGAACATGCTTGGAGGGCACTAAGACACGACAGTAAATGGTGCTCAACGTATCTGCCTAACGACGGTGCTAAGGAGAAGCGCAAACAGGTTTTGGAGGTTGATGGAGAAGATGAACTGAGAGACCCAGAGGCTAGACCTATCGGAGTAAAGGCTGCAAAAGCTGAGCTGAAGAGGAAGAAGAGCGGTAAAGAAGTCGAGTTGTCAAAGTTAGAGGCCCTGTTCAAGTTAAAACAGATACTGTCTAACCAGAAAATCCTTGAGCGTTTGCTTGCCAAAAAAGACCCCCTCTCTGATATCGAAACATCTCTTAAAGACAAACTAATGTCTGAGATGTTACCGTAATATGTTGCGTCTTAGGTATTATTATTGTTTTCAGTATTAATTGTTATTACCACTTCCTAACTGTTGTGTTATCTGTTGTTGCAGGGTCACGGGTGCATTTTGGAGTTGTCAAATTTTGAGGACATGTTAACCAGCTCACGGGTGCCTCTGTCCTGTCTTGTCCGGCATGTGAAGCAAGGCACGGGTTCTACTGTATCACTTTTATGTAGTAGTATAAGTGGGCGTGAAGCCTTTGTTTAGGTAGCATCTGTATTTCCTCTGTTTCATCTTTCTTTGTACTCGAAAAACTTTGTATTATCTCGGCTTCTAATGACAAAACTCCAGCAATTTGTAGCAATCTATCTTGCATTTAATCAGTCCTAAACAGATCACAGGTACTTGTATCAAAAAGCTTTGCATTATCTATCTTGTTTCATCTTTCTTGGTGTTTAGGTTTTGAGAGCACTTGTGTTTATGCTCGAAATCAGACCAATTGAGAGCACTTGATTTGTTTCTGATTTGAATCAGATTTTTGATATCTTGTGTACTTGGCTCATTAATAAAGGATCGAATACATTGTTTGGTTCTCATATAAATTGTGTAAATCTTTATTTCCAATACAACTGAAACTTTGAATTCATTTTAATTTATATTTACACATCAGAACCATATAATATAAAATCTTTATTTTCATTGAAGGATTAGCAAGTGAACACACAAAATGTCATCATCTTCATCTCATGAACTCGAAGAAAGATTGGAAGAAGTTTTTGACGACATCTTGGAGGACACATACAACAACATAGTGGAGTCCCATCACCATAACCCATGTAGACGTGTTTATATAGAACGAGATCGCGAAACGGGAGACCAACTTTTATGGAATGATTACTTCTGCGAGAATCCAACTTTCCCTCCCAATTTATTCAGACGTCGTTTTCGTATGAACAAAGACTTATTCTTGAGTATTGTCCATCGCCTCTCTGAGAACGTCCCTTTCTTTCGACAATCAAGCGATGCAACTGGGAGGTCCGGTCTTTCTCCACTACAAAAATGTACAGCAGCTATTCGTCTCCTCGCTTATGGTTCGGCGGCTGACGCAGTAGACGAGTATCTTCGACTGGGTGAAAGCACGACACTTATGTGTTTACATAAGTTCACAGAAAACGTAATATGGTTATTTGGAGATGAGTTTCTACGAAGACCAACTCCGGAGGATCTTCAACGACTACTCGATATTGGAGAGATACGTGGCTTTCCTGGGATGGTAGGAAGCATCGACTGTATGCATTGGGAGTGGAAAAATTGTCCAACCGCTTGGAAAGGACAATACACACGTGGATCCGGAAAACCGACAATTGTCTTGGAGGATGTAGCTTCACAAGATCTTTGGATATGGCATGCTTTTTTTGGTTCTCCAGGTACGTTAAACGATATTAACATCCTTGATCGGTCACCTGTTTTTGATGACATTGTACAAGGTCGAGCTCCAAGGGTTCAATACGTAGTCAACGGACACCAGTATGATTTGGCGTACTACCTCACGGACGGCATATATCCAAAATGGGCAACATTTATCCAATCTATATCCCTCCCGCAAGGACCTAAAGCAGAGTTATTTGCTAAATGTCAAGAATCGACCCGAAAAGATGTGGAGCGGGCTTTTGGAGTTTTGCAAGCTCGATTTGCGATTGTGAAAAACCCGGCTCTTACATTGAATAAGGCAAAAGTTGGGAGGATTATGAGAGCCTGTATCATACTGCACAATATGATAATCGAAAATGAGCGAGACAGATACACTCAGTACAATTTATCTGAGTTTGAAGAAGTAGACGGAAGCAGAAGTTCTCAAGTGGATATGTCCTACAGTACCGATACGCCTACAAATCTCCAAGATATGATTGGCATTCGAACTCGGGTTCGTGATAGGCGTATACATGAACAACTAAAAAATGATTTAGTTGAAAATGTTTGGAATAAATTTGGTGATCAATATTAATAATTGTTGTATTTTTATTTTTAATCATGTAATAAAGTTTTATATTTAATCATCCAATAAAAAAAATTGAATATTTCATTTTTTTTAAGAAAAAATAATTATTTTATTCCTAAGGACTCCATACCGGATAACACCATTGGAAGTAAAATTAAGATAAGAATCCTTAACTATTTCAACAAAAAAAAAACAAAAAAAAATATTGATTTTTAATGTCTAAGGATTCCTCTTTCAATCACACCATTGCATGTGCTCTTAGTAAAGACAAAAGCCCCCTCCTGACAGTTGATCTTCGTTACTCAAAATAGCTTATATACTTTTGATTATGGTCGACAAAACTATTAGTTCGAGTTTCTTTTTAGTTATTAAGTACATGATTTACCTCGGTCTATTATTTAAATTTCTTAATTTATATTTTTTTATTTAAGAGATGGTTTTTAGTTTTCCTTAGTTAAAAAACTAAAAAAAATTAAGAACCATCTTTTATCCGAAACTAAAAACTTCACTTATGAGACCATAATTAATTATAGTCTAAGTAAATTGTTTAAATTTACAAGAAAACACTAAAAAGTACCAAAGAAAATGGAAGAAAAATATCTTCATGAAGTATCTCGGTTGAATTTGTCATTAAGCATTACGTATAATACATTTTATTTTGGAAAATCGAATGGCATTCTGCAGAAACAATTACATACAAATTCCAGAAATAAATATTTCAAATTATTAAATAAACAGAAGTTCACAAAAACAAAGAAAAACATAGAATTAAAATGACATCACTATATATATAAAGGGAATAATTGACTCCATCTCCGATCCATTTTCAAAGCTTCTTCTTGTTCTTGGTCATATCATACACCTTCGGCCATAGATTATGTTCCTAGATGCTCGGAGACATCTGCTAAAGATTTAAGATTGCATTGAATCAGAGCCTCCACGAAGAAACAAGTCTCTTCCTTTGTGTTACCCTCAGGCACGTCCACCACGAACGACTCAATGACCATTGTCCCTTCTCTTCCTTCTATGGTCTCCGGATGTAACGAAATGACCGAGGAATAGTTCTGGTTTTGGACAAGAAAAAAAACAAAAACTAACAGATTAGGGTTATGAAAGAAAACCATCATCACATCTTCAAAACACTTTACCTTGAGTCTGTGATCGCCACCGACGATTCTGATGCCGAGGACATGCTGATTGTCGTCAAGAAACTCTAACCTCTCCATGCTTTTAGTAGCTGGTAGTCCAGATCTCACATCCACTTCTCTTACAGTACCAATCTCCAGCTCATTCCCTTGTACTTCACACCTCCTAATAAACGGCTTGTATTTTTGTGGTTGGTCGAATCTCCTCACAAGTGACCACACCTTAACATACAACCAAACCATTAACATCTAAGCAGAGAGAGAGAGAGAGAGAGAGAGAGAGAGAGAGAGAGAGAGAGAGAGAGAGAACAAGCTTACGAGATGAAGAGGAGCTTTGATGTGCTTAACGATCCACGAGCTACACTGATTCTCCAAAAGCTCATGCATGTGGTGCTTCTTGATGCACTCGCTCTCCACGTTCTTTGTCTCTTCAGCGTTCATCATTTTCAGAGCAGCAGAGAAACCACACATCACGGCAAAGAAAAGAAGGAAGGCTGCAATCAACTCTCACTTCTCTCAGAATATTCTTTGATATTATCAGACTCATAGATTCTTCTTATACAAGGAAGTGCGCATCTAAAATGTAACCTGATTGGACAAAAGTACTTAATCTATGCTAATCTACACATGTCGGCCTATAGGAGGCTCTATTTATTGACGCATATACCCTCAATTTTTGTTGTTGAATTTATTTTTTTAACCATTTGCACTTGAGATTTATTCACACCACAGAGTCACAGAGAATATTCAAGGAATATGAAAGGGAATTGGTGTAACATGGAGAGAAGATAGTTTTTGTCTTTTTCTACTCTTGCCACTATTAGTAAGAAAATATACTATTGCTTAGTAAGAAAATATACAATTGGATATTATCAAATTCATACTTTATTTCATTATTGTTTAGAAAGACTATAAGAGCCACAGTTGGATCTAATCCATAAATGAAAATAGTTGAACTGAACAAATTTACTTTGTAACTCAGTAACCAATGAAATTAAGCCAAACAATTCATCATTCCAATTTAAATGTATCAGATAATATCAATGATGATATTCGTTTGAAATTCCTGGAAAAAAAAAAAAACTCAAAAATCTTGATTGGAAGATTTTCTTCGGTTAAATACTTCTTCTATAAAATCTAATTGTATAGTAACAAATGGATAAGATTCCAAGTTACTAAAAACTATAAAATGAATTTTTAGAGATTTGCCTTATTTATAGAAATATTTCAGGGATAAGATTCAACCTTTGAAAAATATTGATTGGAATCTTTTTCTCAGTAAACTTTATTCTATAAAATCTAATTGTAACATAACAGATGGAAAAGATTCCAAGTTATTATAAACAATTTGACCTCAAAAAGTTACTATAAACTAGGAATGTAGTATAAATAAAATGTAATTATTAAAATAAACTATTTTAGATCAATTTTACTACGGTCTTGATTGATAGAGTTGGTGACAAAATAATACCGTATGCTGTAACACCAATATGATATCATAAATGTATATAATAAAGTGACTGTTAAAGAATTTAGTGTATGATGTAAAATTTATTTATTTTTAAATAATAAGGATATATTTATTTTATAATATATATATTAGTTTCTATGTTTTATTGAAAATAATAATATTCAAATGTGAAATATTATTCTTTTAAATTTTTTATTTTTAATTTTTTTTAATACAAATTTAAATTTTGAATACATTTATTTTGTATATCATTAAATAAAATATATTAATTATATCAAATTATTTGAATTTTTATGTATTCTAAGGGGAATGCTCTAGAAAAACTTCATATAAAAGCATTGAGCAACTACTAATATGCTGTTTTCTTAACTACTTCAATAAGATAAACGTGATTCTAATTCAATTTTGCACATGTCCATATTTTATGTGTCTAATAATAAATTCTTTGTAGTTTTTGTTTTGATAAACTGTTCTTTGTAGTCTCCCACAGCTACATTGGTCTTGGCGATGAGGACAATCCTGCATTCATCATCTCCTACGCTCATGATCCTTGCATAGCAATTTGGCCTACACTGCACCACATATGTCATTTTCTATATTTTCAAAATGTCATCCCTTTGTAGTTTGTAAATACACAATCATTCATCAAAACAGAAGCTACTTACATCAACAGTTATTAGATACGATCAAGCTATAGAAACAAAAATAAAACCGCTTATATATATTTAATTTTTTTTAAGAGACAGAGCTTCACAAGATGTAACATATATAATCATCAGCATATCACTTGAGTATAACCTACTACAACTTGTTCTTCTTCCTAATCATTACTCATTAGGCTTATTCAGACAAACCCTTATGTACACAAGGGTGGTTGTGGTCTTATACTTTTGAACACACTGCATTATCACAAACTGTTCTTCTTGCTAATTAGTCCTAATGCATCTCCTCTGTTTTTGCAAACCTTCCTCGGATCCTTGGTTGACTGTCTGCAAGAACCTTCCTGCAAGTATACTGCAACCATACACCAAACCAACCACAACTTAGTTTAAGTACATTGAGATACCATCTTCCACTTTCAGGTCTTTACCTTGATTTTACGAACGAAATTTCGCCTGCTCTTCTTGTTCCTGTATCGGGTAAGCTTCTCACGACGGTCCTCAGACATGAAAGTCATGATTACTCGGTCCAGTTGAGACGGAACATTACCAGCGTTTGTAATCCTCAGTGTCTGTCATAAAGCAAAAGATCAACAAGTGAATGAACTATACAGATGAGATGTATACATTATGATTTGGGTCTGTGAAAGGTCACAACTTTCTCTTGACATAGGTGATTCAGCAAGAAAGAGCATTCAATGATCGAAAGAATGAAAATTTCAGTTCAGACCGGTATATGGCTTTCACTAAAAGCTCTTGTCATTCCATAATCCTCTTGCTGTGCCATATCCATTGAGCTCACATTCTTTGGAACTGGGACATCAGAAGCTCTACTCTTCATAACGCTGTCCATATCTGCCACTACAGAGACGTTCTTGATGTCTAGCACCTCGGAGAGTGGAGTATCCATGACTGGGAGGTCCTGCTCACAGTCGTGGAAAGCCTTGTCTAGAAGATGTTGGTCACTCTGCAACGAACCGAGATCGCTGAGTTCAACAATCTCTTGAGATAGCATTGGCTCTTCAACAGTCAGCGTAGCGGATTTGAACAGGTCACTCTCTTCTCCAAAATCATACTCACTTGCCTCAACAAGATTGATCTGCTTCAAAATCATAAGAAAGAAATATCAACACAGAATGAGTTAAAACAGAACAAGAGAGAACCAAGACCACTCAAGTACAAAGATCACAACTCAAAACTTGTTTCCTTCAAGTCTTTTCATCTGCCCAGAAAGACTCAATTTTTAGAAACCAAAACAGAGACAAACCGTTTCATCAGAGAGCTTGTAGGATTTGAAGAGGTCATCAAATTGCTGAATATCTGGAGAACAATCTTGCATGAATCCTAACTCTAGCCCAGTTTCTGCATTCATTTGCTCTTGTTTAAAAACTTTTTCTTTCCTGCAAGTAAAATTGAGCAGAAGAGAGAGTGTAACAAAGACCCGTACAGATGAAAAGTAGAAGCCAAATGTGAATTTGGAGCATATAACCCTTTGTGATGTAGACAGGCCGAGCACTAGTTGTTTTATGTGTTAAATTATTGGAGCACTATGGACACTGAAACCTAAGCCTACAGATTTGAACCGAACTCGCCAAACCGAACCGAACCCAAATTTTTGGTTAGTTCGATTACGGCAAGTTTATAAAAAAACTCAGTTTTGGTTTGGTTTTCCCAAAAAAGAAAAAAAATGAAAACCAAGTTCTGAACAAGCTAACCGAATGGTTACCATTCAAACCGAAATAACCAAAATTATACAAAATTAACCAAATCTTTAACTAAAATATAAATGAAACCAAAAACCTCGGTTACATGTGGTAAAAATATTAAAATCTTGACTACTCGAATACCGAAAACTTCAAACTAACCAAACCGAACTATCCAAACTACCCAGACCCGTATGCCTACCCATAAGACTTTTGTAAGAGCATGTACATTGAGGGTTCATAAGGGGGGTTCACACAGTTTTCTAGATGAACAGTGATGAACCCGTGCCTTTGGGGTTCACTCTGGTGAACCCGTATCATCACTGTTCACGACACGTGGCGGCCTGCGATTGGTCTATCTTTTTTTTTTTTTTTTTTTTAAAAAAAACAAAAAAGAAAAACAAAAAAAAATTAATAATAAAAAAATGAAAAAATGAACCCCCTTGGGGTTCATTGATGTGGATGCCCTAAAGTACTTAAAATGAACTTACTAAACTCTATGGGTAGTACTAGGTGGTTGTGGTAGACAATAGAGTACACAGTCAACATCAAATACCTTGTCACATGAAAAAGTTTCGTGTACTGATATGCCACTCCCCATGCACGTTACATCCTTTGTGTATTTTAGAGGCATTCACAAACTGATCATGGTTGATCAAATATCGCAATACTTGCCGCATTCTAGGGCTACATCAGATTCTTACTCCAACATAGAAGACTTTTTTTATCAAACCAGTTTTGAACACATAGTTAAGCAATAACCAGATAAAAGTTTTATTTAACCGAAGCACAACTGTCTTGAACAAAACCAAATGGTAGATTCAATCTTAAAGCCATAACAAGATGATAGTTCAAATGGCTCAAGAGAAAGAGTGAACAAGGAAGATTAGTTAAACTTTGCGTTAGAGAAGTTCATCTCAGGATGCTGAGACATAAACTTCTTCATCATATCTTGCTTCTCTATCTCATCACTCGTTGGTAGTCCCATCTGCTTCTGCCTTTGATCAAACATCATCTTCTCAACGCTGCTTCGAGTTTCCGGGTCTAAATCAGACAATTTGCTGCTCTCTGGTTCAACCTTCTGAGTGTCAATCTCTGGTTCCCCTTTCACACAGTACTTCCACCACTGCATCTGGTCCTGCTTTGTCAAGAGCACCGATATGACCTTTTGATCCTCGATGTTCCAGAAGCAGTCGTCAGGCTTGACAGCATTGAAGAACTCTCCATCGATGATTGGTTCTTGCCCTTTGAGACCAACCTTCAGACGGTTCTTCTTGATCTCACAGGTGACAGACCGTGACTTAGTGCCGCTAGGAACTGGAACCGTGACGGTGACCTCCTGGAGATTCTGTGTCCATGAGTACTTGTCAAAATCAAGCCCGTTGCCTTTGTTAGGAACTGCACCAAACGTAACATAACGTTAGTTTCTCTCATCTATCAACTCAATGAAACTAGTTCATATCTAATCTGTCTCCAAAACCCTAGTTCATATAAGAGCATCATCAAACAAGATCATACAAAACTCATCACTCAAGATCAAAGGCCTTACCGGTGGGACCCGTTTTATCTTCCTCCTTAGGCTTATCTACCTCCATAGGTTCCGTGGCCTTCAAGCTATCCTTCTTCGGCTTCTCCACCTCCATAGGCACACTCTCCTTCGTCAGCTTCTTCTCAGTGGGCTTCACCGTCTCCTTCTCCGCCTTCTTCTTCTCAGCTTCTCTCAACCTCTCCTTCGCAGCCTTAACAGCAGTTGTGATCTCCTTCTCCGCCGAGTCTTTCAAGAGAAAGTCGCTCTCTTTCCCGATAAAGTCAAAAACTTTCTCCAAAAACACTTGAGGGTTTGAAGGATCAAGACTTGCGCTGAAAGGCATCGAGGGTCTATTCTCCTCCTGCATCTCAGAGATAATCGCCATTGGTTTTCGTTTAGCTCTTAAGGTTTTTGTTTTGTTGATATAGTCAGAGGATTGAATATCAGAATGAAATTTTGTAGTCGACAATGAAACAGAGACTTGAGTATTTATAGGGAGAAGTGACAAACGCAAAAAGGAAAGTTCGAGAGAAAAAAAAGCCATAAACCCTTCAAAATTTGTTTTGGATCTTTTTCTTTAATTTCCAAAATTCATAACTTTCCTTTTTTCAAAATATTTGTCTATTTATCATTCTGTTTAATAATACGGAAATTTGCAATTCCCTAAAAATAAATTATACAATTTATAACATTTTATTGTTTTTAGAATATTAAGATTTATTTCCAGAAAAAAAGGAATAAGATTTCTATATTTTTCCTATTTTTATTTAGAATGGTATTTTATAAATATTAGTCTGAAAATCCTGTTGACACTACAAAAAACAAGATTTATTGAAATCTGTTATTATCAGGAATAAGATTTGTTGAAATCTTACATAATAACAAATCTTAAACAATTTACAGGAATTGAATAACATCATATTTTTACCTTATATTTGATCATTTGTTAAAGTCGGTAGATTTTCAACCTAAAACAAAAACATTTTCCATAGGTTTACCAAACAGGGTGTTCAATCCTCACACTTCCATTTTTTTACAACACACATTTACTTGAGTAATTATAAAGCTCAAAGTGCAAGCCTAGTTAACAAGTTACTCATTCCTCGTAATCACAATTATTTTTCACCACTTTGATCATATCTCGAATCTCCATGTATCAAATAAATGTTAAGATTATAACTTGTGATAAAGATCAAACACATTCATTCAAAATATGTTTTAGATACAGATAAAAGAAGACGAGTGGTAAACAAATTCATCATACAACTTTCCTTCTCAAAGAGAGCAAAAGGAGAGAGCATGAATGATCAGGAAGACAGGTTTGGCATGAAAAGCCCAGAATCTGGACTGTGTTGCTCTTTCCAAATTTTACCGGTGACTCTAAGTTTAAGCTCTTTCCTGTCGCCTCCTGAGAAAAAGAGAGCCATGTTTCTTTGGATGATGAGACCGTCGTTGCTGTCTCTTACTTTCCTGTGGCTATCTCTGATGCTTCTTGGTGTTCCTTCCCATGTTAGCTTCCTCCCACTGCCTCCAACTTCTAAACTGTAGCTGTAGCTCCGTGCTTCTTCCTCGTCCCCCATGAATCTCAGGAACGCCATGTATACCGGACCCATCCCAAGCTGGAACGCCTCAAAATGGAGGCAGAAGTATTGTCCAAAGCAATGAAACACCTGAAACCCAAACAAGGAACAAAAAAGACGAGACTGTCAATTTCTATGTCCAACCCATTGAAGATACGACAAAGAGATATGCTCACGGTTAGCATCCAAGTAGCATTCTCCACTTCACGCGGATTGGATTTCACGTAGCGGTGGTTAAAAGTGGAACCCGCATGCATGTCGACTTTATGATCATCCCTGAGATGGGATACAAGGAAAGGGATGTCTCCAACGACACCACACTCGGAGCCAGCATAAGGACAACCGTAAGGTCTGAAGTTACAAAGAGACTCGTGCTTAAGTTTGCTGTAGTAAGGAAAAATCTCAGGACATCCGAGGTTGAAAAACTTGCAAGGCAGCTCAAGCGACTCGGCTACTTTCTCAAGAGCTAAACATCTTATATCACCAAGCTCTTGTCTACAAGTGGGACAGCGATTATGAACTCTCACTTTACAGGTAGAGCACAACGTGTGTCCATTATGACACTGCAACAAGAAAAAGACAGAGACTTTACACATCAACATCTAAACCTACATACAATCATCAAGCATATTAAATGCTAAGAAGCAATTTGTTCAAACACTACACAATATAGATATGATTGATATTGACCATGAACTACATCATGAATCAAAATTCAAACATAAGAAGATGGGAGGAATCACCTGATGGATAGGAGGGTACATAGAACAGGTACAGACAGGGCATTCCAGAAGCTCGTAGACGCTAGTTGCCGTAGGACCAACGATGTTGGTAACGACGGCGGGAGAAGCGCCGCCGCCGTGGGTCTTGGTGGAAGAGAAGTGGAAAGTTGCGTTGTGATGGATCTCATCGTTCTGAATGCTTCTCGTCGATGATTCCATACTATCCGTCTCCATTCACCACAAATCAATTTCCCAAAAATTCAAAAAACAAAAACCCCTAAATTCAAAAAACAAAATTAGGTCAAAAAATCCCCTTCCTTGTTATTTTCTTCTAGAATCTCTATCCTCAGAAATGAAATTCCTTTCTTTCAAAACCGATTAACAGGAGCAAAAGCGGAATCAAGAATCTTTGAGAATGGATTCGATTAGACGAATCTGGAAAAGAGAGAAAAGGGAAAGAAAATTGAAAGACAAAAAAAGCTGAATTGTTTTTTCAGGGAAAACAAATCGGGGGGCCCTGACTCTTGTCTCTCCCTCTCCCTCCTCTCTTTCTCTATCGTCACCGTTTCTGGGAAAGGCGGATGATTTTCCTGTGATCTCTGAAATTGAGGGAGAAAAGAAAGAGAGAAAGAAAGATGGAATCTGAGCCGTTCAGATGCTGTGGCTCTCTTTAATTCGAATTTCAATCCGACGGTTATCTTTCTATCCCAACCAATTGCCTACAGGCTACAGCCATTAGCACCCCAATGCGAACGTAACTAATGTCCGCAATATCTATTAAACGCGGTTTATAAACCGTTATATCTACGATCTAAACAAATGGTTCTATGGTCTAGCGGTTAGGACATTGGACTCTGAATCCAGTAACCCGAGTTCAATTCTCGGTAGAACCTTCTTTTTCCCTGCTTGTGAAAAAAATCTTTTTTTTTTGGTTGTTAAATGCCAAACAAACTGAACAGAAAAGAGCAAACATGCTTTGCCATTTATTTGAGTGTTTCGTCCATTTGGAAACTACTTCTACACTCACAAGTCGCAACAAAGGTTTGGTTTTAAAAGGAAACAAAAAAGTGTAACGAGAGCTCGCAAAGCAGAGTGAAATGAGTTTGACAAGATTCAGTTTCAGTATGACGATGAGTATCCGAAGCTACCAGCCTTTCTCCCCATAAGTGAAAGCATCATCTCTCCAGCTGGAGTTTCAGATCCATCAGACCATCCGTACTTCTCAAGCAACTGATCCAAAAAGTTACCCACCACGTAAGATATCCCTGACACCGACACAGCAATCATCCCGTATTTCAGAACGCTCTTTAAGTGGCTTCCTCTCGGGCTCCTCACGTGAGCTTTGGCTAGAGCCAGCAAGACGATACATACCAGAGATGCCCCGAAGACTGATGCGACTTTGTAGTCTCTGTTGTGTGTTTTGCTGAATGAGAAGTAGTAGACTATAGGAGGGAGTAGTCCGGTGATTATGAAGGATATGATTGCGACTGTTACGTGAAGCGTGAAGTTTTCTCTTCTTCCAAGGAGTCGCTTGTACCGACCTTCTTCTTCAACGTTAGTCTGGTTATCCTCTGTTGTTGTTGTTGTTGTTCTTATGGGTTCCTCCTCTCTAAGTTCTTGGAGCTGCAAATGAAGTTTCTCTGTAAGTTTCTTGAGATTGTTTATTACCAAGTTTATGCATCAAGATGAGGAAAGGTTAAGTGATCGCTCACATTGTGAATAATGAGAATAAGCCCGCCAAACAAGTTTGCAAGTCCCAATACCAAAATGTTCACTGAAACAACAACGACACATACGAGTGTTGGTTGTCCAGTAATGAACTTTATGGGTTGTGTTTCACAATGGAAGTGGAATGCTGAGGCTGAGGGGTGTACTTACATGTTGAAGCACCAGAACCAGCCGCAGATGAGATAACACCGAGACTTGTGATGGCTTCTATCAGACCTCCATATACAATGCTTTTCAAGATCTCCAGTTTATGTCCTTCAACAACTGGTCCTGCAACAGCTGGTCTTACTAACGGTTCCGTTAGAGTCCCTTCTTCCAGCGAACTCACTGGGACTGATGGAACATCAGTTCCACGACTTGGTCCTCCGTCAGCTGAGTCCATCATACCTAAACGGAAGTGGAAAGTTAGAAAGGTATGAATGAGAATGACTACAATGCACGTTAACAGATAAAACTTCAAATAAAGAAGACACAACAGGGTTTTATTTTTACGTATTTAACAGTGAAGCTAAGAAGAAACTTAATTAAGATTACCTGTTACTTTGGATAGACCAAAATCTGGTTTTCTAGGGTCTGCTCCTTCAAACAGATGAGATACACCTTCTGTGTGAAATATAGTTTCTACTCTTACTCCATCGGGTCCACTAGTCACTATGTTTGATATGTTCATGTCGCGAGATGGATGAATCGGGGAGAGAAGTCCTTTGTCTGGCGAGTGGTTCTCCTCTGCTGCGCTAGCATCATCCCTGTCGATCTTTAGTTGTGTTTGCTCCTCATCCGCTGAAGGAACCTTAAACTGTTTCCCATTTTCAACAGTCGCTCTACTGTTGACACCTTTATTAGTACCATTTGAGTTTGCAACTGCCATCGTATCAAGAAAAGAGTGGTGGAGTTTTAACAAGTCCAAAGGAGAGAGGCAAAAGCTAAATAAGAGAAGAAGGATTGGCTATCTATCACGTTTTGTTTTTATTAAAGTTGCTTCTCAAAAAATTCAACTACAAGACACGAAACATGGGTTCCACTTTTTAAGAGTTACTCAATTATATATGTACCTTGAATGAAAGGGGTGTCAACAGGCTTATTGTCTTCAGAGACACTGATCTCTGACACATCTGTACCACAATGTATTGAAATTATTGCCTAAGAACCAAGGTTAAAATTGTAGGAGGGTATTTCATAGTACATATCTCCATATCTAGAGACATTAAAAAGTCCTTATACTGAATCTACTTATTAGCATATTTTATAAGAGATTTAGTCTTTTACCTTCCTTCCACCTTTATTTCAGGATCTAATTGTTTCATAAATACTGAATAAGAGAATGTCCCCTACCTTGAATCTGAGTTACTGCACCATCCTGAACAAGGGCTGGGAATTTTGATGGGATATTTGCAGTAGAACCTGTCATTTTCTCTCCTAAAACGCCTGGGTTGTCACGTGGCAGACTTGCTTCCGGGATACTAGGTATTGCTCCACCTGACAACACAAAATAAATAAATTTAATCCTAATCCTAACACGTTACAAACCCCCTTCAGCATCATTGTAAATAAAAAAAGAGACACATTGCATTATTGCAATATTAAGTCTACTGGAGACCGAACTAACCACTAATGTTTAGCAGTATACAATCCCCGTTTTGAAGTACTAAAAGATGGAATGTCTTGGTACACATGAACCGAGTGATGAGACTAGCAAAGGGACCAAACGATACCTTGCTGAAAGTGAACAGATGGTTCTTTATTCTTAAATCCAAACACTGAACCGAACCAGTTGGAATGGCCTGTAGCTTTCTCTTGAGGCGTTGGCTGAGTGTTTAACCTCTCGACTCCTTCACTGGGAGCAACCGGCTTTGAATCCACCCCTGCAATTTGTTTTTCCAGAAAACAAAAGAATGCTTTATATACAAAGAGGGATAGGATCTAATATTTCAGTCTTGAAGTACCATATAAATCCTCCTTAGAATCTAATGTACCTGTGGGTATGAAGATGCTGAAGCAGGATAAGCACTTGTAGAAAAAGGATTCGGGTATAGGGTTGTCACCACCAACTGCAGATGGAACATTGTCCTCCGAACGAAGAATAGGGTCAACAGGGTCAGACCCTCTCACACGCTTCGGATCTTCCGGAACATGAATGATCTTTCGTTTTCTTTTCTTGAGGATAACCCTTTTGGTGATGCAAGAATTACAGTTTGGACAGAACAAATCATGCGTCTCTTGGTTATCCAGCACTTTCTCTACATTATAATCTTCAACATCATCAACGTCCACCTCCTCCTCCTCTATCACATCACCAGTGCGTTGATCAACAACAGCAACCACATCTTTAGAGAAATCATCATCTTCCACTTCTTCAATTTCACGTGATGGACCTTTGTTATCCTCAGAAGCTGAACCGTTTTCAAATACTGGCTCCTTCTTCTCCGCGTCCAAGCTGTCAGCAGTCTGCGACTCATGAGCATCAGGTTGTAATTCAGAGCCTATCAAAAACAAAGAATTAACCACAAACTCAATTGTACAAATGATGGCATCTTGAACCAAGTAAGTCACTTTATCAACGGTTCACTACAAGTCAATCAGTATGAGAGGAAATAGCTAAGCTTAAAAAAGGTTGTTGGTCCAAGAAGCCCCTAACAAAGGACTGACCTTTGGTCTCAAAACATAACAAAGAATCCTCTCTGTAAGTCCAATCGCAGTGACGACATTTCCAAATTCCTTCATCCACAAACAACAAATCATGACAAGGACTTCTCACCACCAACAGAAACGCACCATCAAATCCATATCCTAAGCCACTGATTATCCAAAAACATTGTTTGAGCTCATCTAATAAACTATAGTCTATTTGATTTTGTGTCATTGCCGCAACATTTCACAATTGAGAAACATACAAAACATGACAACTTCTTCTCACCACAAAGCTGATTCAAAAGGTATTTACTTTAAGCACTATCACACGAGAAAACACCACAAACCTTGTTCTCCGTCGAAGTAGACGTTGCCGTCGTGGTGCTCCCCGTGAAATCCGATTTCCGTCACTTTCTCCGGCGACTCCGGGCCCACCAAGTTCAGTACCTCCTCTCCGTTGCGGAGATCAGTGACCCCTTCGGAAAAGCTAGAAGAGGAGCTGGTGTTGGTGGTGATGGTACTACCGTCAGCACTGTCGGGTCTCTTTCCGTGAGGAAACGACGACGTTTTCCTTTCAAGCTCGTCAACTTGTACTGGCTGGTGGAGCTTCTCGGACCCGGTGGTGGGCTCCGTGATTTCGGCGGCGGATCCCATCAAAGTGGAAGACACGAAAGGCCAAAGAGAGATTCTGAGATCAAGAGAAGGTGGTTGATGGGGTCGTCTCTATCTTTACTTTGCTCACTTCAACGTTTATCGATGCGATGTTGATCTCTTCTGCATTATTATATAAACGGGAATTATTATTGATGATGAAATGTTTTGACTTCTTTTCCCGTTTTATCACCACGGTTACTACATGATAGTTATACTTTTGTTTAATAAAAATTGTAATAATCAAATACCATACACATAATTTTATTACCAGAAATTCAAGCAAAACATGACTTATTACCGTATGCGTCAATTTAAATATTTTTAACAGTTCAGTTCGGATGAATAGGTTCGGTCGGATACTTATATAAGAAAAATATTTTGTCAGTTTATTTCGTCAATATTGTTGTTCTATAAGAATCATCATCAGCTTAAGTTACCATTCAAATCATATGATGCTCCTCTATATAGTATATATCATGTTGTATTATGAGTGGACTTTAATATCACAACGTTTATACCACGCGGTAAACCTTCGAACAATAATGTATTTTTGAGTAAATGGTGTTAAAAAAGTTCGTTGAAGATTTTGTCAGCTTATTTTAAGGGATTGATTATCACGTGGATGACAGGAGATAAAAAGAGAGTGAGTGCATTCATATCACGATGTCCGGACCTCCCTACCTAACCTATATCTAACAAGTAGCTGGTAACAATAATAAATACTCCCTCTGTTTCAATATGATAGATGTTTTAAGTTTTTCACACATATTAATAAAACATATAATAAATGCATAGTTTTTTGTGATTGTATTTTTTCAATAACTTTAGACCAATAAAAAATCTAAAAGGACAATTAAGTTTTTTGAAATTTGTAATTAGTAATTATTAGTTGACAAAATATGCATTGAAAATATAAAAAATACATCTTTTTGAAACAGTGTTATTTTCTAAAATATGTAACATTAAGAAACGGAGGGAGTAGATAACACTTAAATAAGAAAGTCACATCTTCGAACACATACTCCAATGTAAATATATTCCTAAATAATTTGACACTTAACGCGTTTGCTGACATATTACCATTATCAAATCCGTTTTTTATTCAGATATATCAACTAATTTTTATTTTTATTTTGACTGAAATATCAACCAAAGTTGTTACAGTTTAATTATTTAACGACAATTTGAAAATTTCACTTCAATATATTTGTTTTCAGTCGTAGTCTAGTGTTTTATTGTTGATGTGACATTTCTTGATGTTGTGGTTAGTTAGGGTTGTGATCAATCACCATCGCCATCTAAAGTAGTGTATTTTTCATATTCTTAAAAGATTATCACTAGAATGGAAAGAAACAAAAGAAAATTGCACGAGGGATGCATGTTTTCTAAGTTGGTTATAACGAAAAGAAGATAGAAATGTTTATCACAAAAAAAAAAAAAGAAGACGTGGAGACAAGATACTAAATCGCCTGATTCTGTAAGGTCTTAACCACTAGTATCAACTATACCAACTTAAAATAACCAAAAAAAAAACACGCATTAACAATGTGGTTGACAGCCATGCATATATATCTCCAAAGTCCAAACTAACTAGACGCGAATATAGGTCTCTATTGACAAGTCGTATCAATATTTATTTGTGTGGTTAAATAAGTGTGGTTAGACTTTTAGTTCGAAAATAAACTGTAGCTTATACTTTCCTAAAAAAGAAAAGAATCCAACCATTTAAAAATTTAAAGTGAACAATAAACAACAAAGTATAGTCTTATGTTTACGATGTGTCGACAGAAAATTCACTCCATAAATAATTAAATAGTTATGTTGGTTATATATTAAATATGGTGCATAGTTCGATTTATATCTATCGTATTTTAAATTTTCATAAGGTCAAATAAATAACTGGACCTTAAGGTCTAAAATTCTAAAAGCATGATTAACCTTGAACCACACTTGGGGTTCTTATCTTTTTTTATTATATTTTAAAAAAAAAATTAAAAAAAAATTTAGAAACGAACTAATTACGGGTCGCCACGTGGTAGTGGAGCATGCAAACAGTGTAAGAAACCCTTCAAAAACGATTCTTATTTAAGAGTTTTAAAAAGCGGTTCTTACACTGTTCATGGATCCCACATGTTAGTGGGACCCGCAAACATAGCCCCATTAATCATACTCTAAGGCACGGTCTTGGATTCACCGAACAACTATGAAAAGTAAGATTCAAACGTTTACTTGGATTAATCTTGTTTTATGTTTTGATATGATTCTTCGAACCAGTATGCATGTGACTGTGTGAAAAGAGTTTGTAGGGCATGCTTTACACCACAATACGGGAACACACTTGGCCCTCCTTGTCTGATGCAAGTTGTGAAAATCCCATATTAAGATATTTGACTATGAGGTCCATTAATGAGATATAAACTCCTCTCTTTTATATCATCCCATTATTTCTTCTGCAATTTTTTTATTAACCTTGCAGTATCCCATATTATTGAAAGACTCGGACTAATTTTCATTTTAGGAGGAAACACAACTCACAATGAACCACCTTCTTCCTGAATATTCAAATAAATCGTAAGTAATTAACTTATAACCACGTAACCATACGATGGAATGTAGTGGAATACCTTCGAATTAGATTGATTAGCAACTCATAACTTGCCTACCACTAAACCACCATTGTGTGTGGTCTAGCTTCTTTGTAATTTCCAAGTAAGAAGTATCACAATGAGAAGATGTATCAAATTTATAGTCCACCTATCTTTGTGTTTCCACCTATCACAATTGAATCTATTGTTAAATGATTTAAAAGAAGAATCTCAACACAATTGAATCTATTGTTAAATGATTTAAAAGAAGAATCTCAACAAAATTCTTTTTTTTTGTTTGTTCTGACAAAAAAACTCTCAGAACATTGTCTACTTTTATTTCTCCATAAAGATAAATATTCTTTTACTTTTGTCTAAGGAACGCTATAAAAGGAAAGAAAAGGACAAATGTAAGTGAAAGACAGAACAAAAACAAACTCTTAAACTCGTGGTGTTTCTGTAAATTCATCATAAAACCCGCTTTGCTCAAGCCACTGATTCACGAAATATCCCATGAAAGTAGAGAATCCTGACGCGGTCGTGGCCATAGACGTGTACCTAAACAGAGTCTTGACATACTCGCGTCTCTTCGAGACGTAAGCTTTCGCAACCGAGAGCAAGACGATGCAGAGTAGAGACACTGCGTAAACAGCTAAAGTCTTGTACTCTTGTCTCTTCTCGATTCTTCTTCTGAACGAGAAGCCGTATACAAGAGGTGGGATCAGCCCGCATACGACGAAAGACGAGATTACGATCAATCTGTGAAACCACCATTTCTCTCTTCTTCCAAGAACTTCCACGTACCTATCTTCTTCTTCTTCTTTTTGATCATCAGTGTTGGTTCCTGTTCTTGGCTTCTCGTTTATTAGTTCTTGGAGCTGCAAACAAGAATGACTTGTATTCAATCCTCTGAACTTAGATACAGATGTTAACGTGACAGACAAGGAAGATCACTTACGTTGTGAACAATCAGAAGAAGACCGCTCGACAAATTAGCAATTCCTAGGGCCAAAACATTCACTGCAATATAATCAAAAGTCATTAAAAATGTTTTAGGAGTTAGTTAATAGTGTTTATGTCTCAATGAGAGGTGGAATCACTTACGAGTTGAAGCACCAGACGCGGCTGCAGATGTTACGGTGCAAAGGCTTGTGATGGATTGTGTTAGACCTCCATACACAATACTTTTCAGGATTTCAAGTTTATTACCGCCTCAACACTCTTTGGAATCTCTGGCTGAGTAGCTGGTTCTGCTTGAGGTTTAGCTGATGTTTCTTTATCTGCATGTTCAGGAGCTTCCTCGTTGGCAATTTGCATAGATGGTTGCTCCTGTGGAGGAGGAGGAGAATCTACCAGAACTGGGTGAACTTTTTGATTATCTAGCATAACCAAAGAACCTTTGTTAAGAACCAAGCTTCATTAGGATTTATCTCATGATCAGAATTCATAACACACCTGTTTTCTTGTCTGAAGCTTGATCAGACTGTGCAGCTTGTTCATCTTCATATTGAGTTTTCTTAACCTGTTCTTCACTAGTAGTACCAGTAGATTTAGAATCAACCTCTTTGTCGCCTGGTATAGTTCATAAACATCGTCAAAATCTTGAACTGATGGATACAAAAGACTTGAGAAGAAACAGTAACTTACCTTTCTCCTTGTGATGATATATGGGACTGTAACTGGATTTCATTGCCATAATGACTAGAAACAACACCACAGACGCTGGAAGTAACCAAAGCAAGGGAGATGAATGCAGCGGCAATGAAGAGACAGAAGGCAGTTCCAGATGCAGTGGAATGGAAGGAAGTGAATGCTGTGGAGAAGTGGAACTTGAAAGGACAGAAAGAGCAATAACAATACAGAGGAGCATCCAAGCAAAAACATTGAGGTGCAACTTGGGAAAACTCAGTCTGTCTTTCTCAACTTTGACATCAATGCTCGGTTCCTCAGTTTTGGTATCAAGATCATTGATAGTTGACTTTGAATCAACCTCTGTCATGTCTGAATCTGCCAAGAAACTAAAGTCAATCACAACTGTTTCATACAAAAGACACCAAAAGAAAGGGTACCTTTGTCTTTGTTGTGGCCATAAACAGAAAGGAACAGCTTCTGGAGATAAACAGGGAACCATGATAAAACCTTTGTCTTCTTGTCTTCGGAACTTGAACTATTTTTAGTTCAGTAGCTTCATTTGCAGTTTCACCGTCTTTTGCTAGTTGGAGATCTGATTTCTTCACGAGCTTGACTGTCTTGGTGATGTCTTCACCACAGCAGGGACAGTAAAAGTAATACTCATGCTGGTTCTTGATCACAATCTCCACATCATCGTCCAAAGAATAACGTTCTGTTTGTGAACCTTTTCCTCTAACTACATGTTCAGTTTCAGGTGATTGGTTCTTGTCTACTGATCTTAAACCACTCTCAGTGTCAATAGCTTCATGTAACTCTAATCCTATAGGAACCAAACTGGAATCTAGCATTCGGAAAAAGAAAAAAGAAAATAAAGTGAATAACTGAATAGTAGTAGAATCTTCATATGGTGACATATTCGATTACTTTTTAGTTTTGTTAGGCATCAAAACTATTAGTGAACTGTGTAAGAAAGTTAATCAAAAAGTAATAATCGTCAAACCTTGTTTGTAGCTGAAGTCAACGCTATCTTCATCATCGCTGCTGTGTGGTGAGTCCGGGGGTAGTTTGGTAAATTCCTCGGTAGAGACACCATCGCCATTGGCATCGTCGACGGTGGAGGTCGGAGAGGGAGTCTGATTCGTGGTGGTGGATTCCATTGGAGATACTACAAAGTTGAGATTCAGATAACAGTTTTATGGTTAGTCTTCTTGTCTGAATATATATTTTTTATTCCACGATGTCCACGTTTTTTATTTTATTTCTAACCAACAAGACTAACCAATATTCTGTCTTTTCTTAATTTACCAAAATTACAAAAACAATGAAATTGACTATTCTATGTAAAGAATGTGTTTTGTTGGTATATGAAATTTGAAAAACGAAACTGATTATTATTATTACAGAGAAACAAAACAAGTTCGTTTACAAACACACATTAAAGACTTGGGACACAAGGAAACTATGGTTAACTCTGTTTGTATGGAATAAAGAGACAACTCAGCTAAAGAACTCTTCTGTGATCTGTAAATCACTCTTTAAGGTACTCAGAGGCAAAGCTTAATGGAAGTCACAATTTGCACACACATCTCTGGCGTGTTCAGCCGCGGCGAAAGAGAGTGATGAATTTTAAAATTCACTCAGAGACAAAGTTTATAAACAAAGAAATTTGATTGACCAAAAAAATTTGAATTAAAATGACTAGGTTACTATTAGTTATGAAATAGATGTTTTATCAATGATACTGAAAATGAATACAAGGGATGTTTGATAATAGTAGAAATCGTATCTAATCAAAATGTAGTTTAGCTATAGAAAAATCAGATTCTCTTGTTTTGTTATTTTCTTCAGGTATTTCCAGCGCATCTAACGGTGGCGTGATCTTGAACATAAATCGGGTGTAGTGTTTTTATGATGATTTTAATGTTTTTGACTTTTCGAGAATGAATTGTACTAATTTTTATTTTTTTGTAGAAAGACTACAACACTTCTATCCTCTGATTATATATCTATTTAAAATTATCAAAAAGCCTAAAATCTTATTTTTATAGTAAGTATTCACGAAATGAAACTAAATTAGGACATGTTAAGCATTCACTTACATTCTTCTAAAATAATGAGAGGTCTTTCTTTAATCAAACTGACCGCAGATCATGGTAACTGCATATGCAGATGCTTGAATATTAGTACAAGATGAGTGATCAAACACTCCATCGGCCCATTGGGTCTCCTACCATCGTTTTTTTTTCCTGTTAGTGGATACTGATCCAAACGAAATTCAAATTTGGTTTTAGATGAATAAACCATAAAATAATGATATGATGATTTAATACTAATATACATATGATATATTACTTAATATACACACAATATGAAATATTTCCACTCACTATCAATAAAATATTGAATGAGAAACACAAAATTCTTCACAAATACTGTATTATTCAGTCTCTTTGGTTAGTTGTTGGGTCAAATCTATGAAGTGAGAACTGGGCCTTAAGCTAAGAAAGTTTTAGGCCTATTTGACCAGATGGTCGTATTCAAGCAAGAACGATTAGCTGCCACGATCTCCAAATGATTGCGGCAATTGTAGTACGATCGGTGTAAATAAAATAAGCTATTATTATAATTTGTTATTATATCTCCTATAAACTTTTATATTTTGAGTTTCACGGCTTAGCTGATTAAGAAACTTACAGAATTGACTGCTAAAATATTTTTTCAACACAACTTTTGGTACCGTGCCGATCATCCAATACTTGAATGGCGTGTACAACATAACCTAATCTTTTTTAGAGCGTTCATTGAGGTAAGGCCAGTGGAAACAACTCCAAATTTTAGCAAAAAAAAAACAACTTATTTAAATTTTTTTATTAAGACGTTTAGCCTGTATAGTGTATACGTTACATAATGATAGTACATTTAAAAACACACACATATATATATTCAACTCATATTCCTGCTAATTAGGCCACACATAGACTATAGTCATATAAATGTTTGAAATATAATTGGCATTGTTTTAGATCTTGTCGTCGATGTGGTCGAGTGGTAAAGAACGGATTTGAGATGCCAATACATTTGAGATTCAATTTACGGAAAATTAAGTTATGTTTTTTTTTGACATCCACGTATTATTGATCCATTTCCATATCCGAAGAGGGCATGAAATATCAAAACTTGCGAGGACTCACAAGGCCAATATGATGCGCCTAATAGCTCTTTTTTGCACACATAACTCATTTCATCATATGCACATTCATAGCTCATGCAACGACATATAGCAGCATTTAAGTTGACTTTAAACGCATCACATTCCTCACCGTAACGAATCTTTTGTTCGACGCATATATAGATCCATCAAAAAACCATTATATATATATACACTCTTAATTAATAAACATTTGAAACAACGTTACATCGTGGATTTTCAACTAGACAATGATTTGCTACGGTCCAACACTCGCATATTTTAGGATATACCTACAGTAATGGCCTACATCTGTATAGTTTAAAGACTAAACAAACTTGCATAATTGAGAGAACAAGACAATCTTTTTTAAGTCGATGAACAAGACTTGTTCAGAATACGTTACACTATCTATCATTTATTGTTACCACTATCGTAGCAGCCTATAGGCAATAAAGGCTGGACATGAAATTTGAAAGAATCCAACGTTAAGATTCTCGTGAATAAGAAGAAGCGCCTACCACAAAGTACAAGGAGCGTTTTGTTTATTTTCTCTTCTACGTTACATCTTCTTGCCTACGTATATATATTTTTTGTTAAATAAATCCTAACATTATTCGTCATCAAACACTTCTATTTAAATCCCAACCCATTTTCTTATAACGTCAAAGAAATATATATTACTTTTAGCAAAAAAAGGTTTCTACTCTGAAAAAGCGATGGAAATTGAGTTTGATGATCAAGAACGGTTATGTGAGACACCTAAGCTTCCTCTGTTCTCGATTCCATTAAACCGAGCATATGAGACACCAGGCCTAGAGACGCCGCCTGTGAACACCGCAGGGTCAGTCCCATTTCTATGGGAGGAAGCTCCGGGAAAACCTCGCGTTTTAGATGAGAACAAACCTCTGGCAGCGTCAAAGCCCAACCTCGTGAGGTGCCTTGAGCTTCCACCGAGGCTGGTTTCTCCGTTAGCTACAGTGAATGAGCCATCTCCGACAACAGTTCTTGATGGTCCTTACGTTATACCTCGCCGGTCTCTGTCACTGATATGGAGAAGCGAGACACTCTCTGAGGGTGGCAGCACAACGGTGAAGATCAGTAGAGTTAGAAGAAAAGGAAGCCTTATGAATCTTTCTCAATCCAAATCAGACTTCTTGGTAAAGTTTTTTTGTAACTAATATAATGTTTTTGGTCCATTATGATCATTGCATAATAATTAAAAAAACGCATGCAGGCAAGGGTTTACAAAGGGTTTAAGCAAGTGATTCCATGGAGGCGTAGGCAAGAGAATCTTTCGAGGATGAGTTCTTCCATTATTTAGAAATAATCTCTCTCCAAATCTCTTTGTACTTCTCTAGTTAAGACTCCTCTGTCTATACCACATAAATTACAAATAATTTGTATTTTAACTTTTGCTAAAATATAGTGATATAATCAAATTATGTATGATACATATTAATTGGTAACGAGCCAAGAAAATGCATGGGACGTTGACGAACTCACTATCATGTCAAGCCTTTATTCAAATCCCACAAAGCCATATCATGGTGTGTTAGCCCATTCAATATACTTCTTAACTAAATATGCAACTACTAAATTTAGAAATTACAAAACTAATCGGGTGGAAACGCATGGCTCATGCAACAGTTGGTGGTTCTAAGTTTTGGCCCCCTTGACATAATTTTACGCTTAAGTTGACTTAATTTTGTTATATCAAACAAAAGCCTTCTTGACAATTTCTTTAGGCATATATTATATATCATTATGGGATAATTAGGCAGAGTTAGCATATATATTATGAGCTAATTAGGTAGAGTGTTAACGCATAATCTTTTCCATCGCGCTACTTTGAAAATAAAGCACTAGAACTTTAATTATTTGTTTTACCATAGTTGGGCTGTTAAAATTTGCCTATACATAAAGTTATAAACTATATAAGACAACTAATGGTATAAATAATCAGCAAAAGTAATCATCAAAAGATTCAAAAACCAATCTAGACGAGAAGAGGGAAGTCAATTAACCAAAACTTTTGCTTGAGTTTTAAAGAAAGCACACCAAAAAGCAGCATAGTTTTAGAGTTCATCATGATCAAAGTAGTCATCATCGTCCAAGTCCTCGTGATGAACTGCCTTGTAAAACACATCTTCGTGGTTCAGCATCTCTTCAAGTGATAGTTTACCATCTTTATCTTCATCCGCCTTCCAATATCAAATTTATGTATAATTAAAAAATTAATATGTATATTCAAAGTTATGAATTTTGGTGGACAAAAGAGATGAGACTCACCTCTTTGCAAAGGAAAGTAGAGTAGTATTTGGCGTAACTGAGCTCACCAGGTTGAAGATAACGTAAAATGGGTCGAAGCTCATCAGCCACGAGGAACCTGTCTTTGTCTTTGTCAAGCTCTGCGAATAGAAGCTGACCCGTTGGCACATTCTCATCTTCCTCCATCTCGAACTTTGCAAACTCTTTGTACATTTCGTATGCGTTTTGTTTAAACTCTTTGTAATCTAACTTCCCATCACCGTTCGTGTCCATGCCCCTATTTATATAACAAACAACAACACGTACCACGTCACTTTTTTCTAAGCTTCATGCAATCAATAAGAGTATATTTCATAAAAAATTTTTACGTCATTCGTTCACGTAGAATCCATCTTTGAACATCTCCGTTTCTGCTGTCTTCAGGATGCAAGAAACTGCAATGTTTTATCAGTTGTTTTGGAATGTTGTTTACGTGATTAACTTAAGAAATAAGATATTTAAAATAGTTAATTACTTGTTGAACTCTTCGATGTCGAGAGAGCCATTATGATCAAAATCAGCATTCTTGAATTGTTCCATCCACCAACCAGCTCCACCGTGACCCTTCTCGTTTTTCTCTATTTTTTTTTTCATTTATTCTTTGTATATTATATTTAAGAAGAAACATCTCGTAAAATGTATGTAGTTAATTAAATACAAGTTACTTTAGTTAATTACCAATGTCTTCTCTAGAGAATTGAGGCAGATACTCTTCAAAGGTTATGACACCATCCTTGTTTTTATCTTGTAGCTCAAGCTCATTGGCCGTTCTGTAACCCATGTTGTCCTCTGTCTGCTGCATCATCCATGTCTGAAGCTCTTTCAAGCTCACATACCCATCTCTCGGTGCCCCGTCAAGCAGAGGAAACAAGAATTTGATCCTCATCGTCGTGTTTAGCCTCCTCTCTTGCGCAAAATACTCATCAAACATGTCATCCTTTTCCTCCTTCACAACATCCTCAACTGTGTTTGATTCTTTCTCATGAGATTCTTTGTCATGAGACAACCTCTCGATTCGGGTCACGAGAGGGTCAAACACTGGCATTTCGAGCCTGCGTCCGAGGCGGCGGGTTATGAGAGCCTCAACGGATTGAGCCTCGTTGTGGTTACAAGGAGTGAAGACGATGAGGATGACAATGATGAAGATGGTGGTCAGTAACGTGTAAACCACCACCTTGGCCATCTTCCGGTAGCTCAAGGAGGGGTTCTGTGGAGAGGCAGAGGATGAAAGGGCGGGCCACAAAGTTTGCTAATTTTGTTTTCGTATTTGCTTTATTGAGGTTAAGCCAAAAATCTCATTGGCCATTGATTGTTTAACCGTTACTACCGCCAAAGTCGGTTATCCAAATAATGACAAGAACATTAAAAAACCCTCTCTTTATATAGCAAACCAATAAAAACCGGTTACGATATGTGTTTCTTAAACCTGAGGGAACAAAAGATTATTGCAATATAAGGACAAAGACTTTGAAACATCCAAGTGAGTTACTGTTGGAAACGAAATAGTAGAGAGGAGAGTTGAAATTTAAAGAAAAAAGCTTCTTACTAAGTCACTTCATCATATACATTGCAGAAGTAGAGAAGAGGAGGCATCTCTATGGTTAGTATTTGTTTCTAGTCTGTCTGCTTTGCGGAATCTCGTAGCCAGGGCCAGTTTGATTCACAGAGATCTAGAGGAGAGTTTCCGTCATCATCTTTAGAGGCGGTGTTAGCTTTCTGCTTCACCAGGAACTCAGCGATGGCTTCTCTGTCGCACACAACAGCGTAATGCAAAGGGGTTTGGCCTTCATTGTCCTGTTCAACAGAATCACCAATAAACATATGAATAACGATGATGGTGCATATAATTATGGTGGGAAGTTCTCTTTCTTCACCTTAGCATTCACATCTGCGTTTTTATCGACCAGAAGTTTAGCAATGTCGAAGTGGCCACGGTCTATAGCCCAGTGCAATGGTGTGCGACCTTCACTGTCTGCGGTTTAGGCAAAAATTAGAATGCAAAATCCAACATCAAGAGAACGAAGTTCCTTGAAGAATGGAATATATAAAACAGAGACTAACCCTTTGCATTTACTGGAATGCCGCTTCCAATGCTTTTAAGCAAATTCTCGACTTCTCCTTCTCTAGCAAATTCGTGGATGGCATCAATCTTCCTGAGATACAAAACAGAAGAGAAACACATGGATGCATGAGGAGAAGATTAGTGTTCCAAGTTCCATGAGCTCGTTATGGACAATAGTAGACGATTCACAAACAATATTCATTCGTTGCAGCTAGCACAAGGCGAGCTAAGCTACATATCTATTGGAATCTTTGATTTTTAGAAATGTGAAAATTTACAATCTGATAGAGACACTCAGCAATCAAGTACAGAACTCAAGGAACAGAGATGTAAATAACACACATGAGAATACAAGAGAGGAGAACCTTACAACTCATTTTGGGATTCCTCTTCATAAACCAATGAGCTAAAAACTGGCCCCATGGTTCCTCCTGAGTTTGAGACTGCATCATCCTTACTTCGACTCCCAGCTTTCTGGTACGCCACGATAAAGAGAGCAGAGAAGATCACATGACACAGGCAATAAAATGAAAATAAGGAAAGAAGGGAAAAAAAGCTTTGTACCACGCCACCGTCTAACCAAGTTGGGTATAGCTGAGTGACAATCTCAATATACTTCTCCATGGCTTCTTCAGGAGGCATAGCACCCAGTTTCTGCCATGCTTGCCTGTAAGAGAACAAGATCAATGGCAACTTCCAATCAATGAAATAGCAGTCTTACAACATAGGACAAGCCGTGTAACAATCAAACATTACAAGAATCATCAAGTAGATACATCCAATTGTATTGATAATCTCAAGTAAAACAACAGTTTCTGCTTCAAATTCATATGTAGAGAAAGAGATACCACTTGGCACGAGCAGTGATTTTGAGAGCTGAAGGCTGAGGTGCAGTACAAGGCCCTTCCGTAGCGATCTTATACAATCCATAAAGCTGCTGCTGAACATCGCTAGGCACCTTCTGCGACAACCGATCCGAAGCGGCGGTAGTCACAAAGAGAGTGGCGGCGCTGAAAGCCTCGTCGAGTTCCGTGCTCTCGACGCCTTCCCAATCATCATCCTCGCTGTCACCACCGACGCTATCTCCTCTGGAACTACCTTGCTCCGCCACGAGCGAGTCAGCAGCCTCACCGGTGGAAGATTCGGTGCGGCGCGAGTCAACCTCCGGTTTAATCTCGGGTTCGGGATCGTGGTGGCGAGTGAGGGAGAGGTTGTCTTCTTTAAACGTGACGACGATCGAGATGAGTTTAGCTAACAGGTAAGAGAAGATTAAACCTAAGATCACAGACTGAGCAAGCTGAGCCCAATCACCCATTTTTTTTTCTGAACAAATATTAAAACCCTAGAAATCGAAAACAGAGTCACTAGGAGGAGGAAGAAGAAGAAGGAAACCCTAGGGATCTGGAGAGACAAAAAGAAACAAACTCTGATTCATTAAACTAACAAAATCTAATGAGTATAAAGACTAGTTCCTTTTTCTTTTTCCTTTTCCTCGTATGCGTTTTTTTTTCAATTTGAAGTTAAAGACGACAGAACAAAAAAAAACACTTGGCGACGAGGGACGACAGATCACGAAAGCGTCTAAACTGGGGAAGAAGCGTACGTGTTGTTGTGCCCTAGATCTTTTTTTTTTCTTACCTGACCTAACCAACTAGAAACATTGAATTACTAAATGTACAACCTTTTGGTGGTAGAAGATAAGTGAGGAGACGTGCATGGTGTGGATGATTTAAAGGCTTGAATCATACGACACGTTAGATGAAATGTATCCATAAGCATAAGAAAAGCTAGTCCACAAACTTGAACGCATTAGATTCACGTGAAAGTGGACACGAAATTGAAATCCAAGTCTTATCTCTTTTTTTTATGTTTACAAGGAAAGATAAAACTCATACCCCAACAATATTTAAAGAGTTCCACTTCCAAACGTTGATTGCTTAGATGAGCATCTCATGGTGATGGAGAGAAACCAACTCATGTGTGAGTGAGAATCACTTTCATGGAATACTCATTTAAGCAAGAAACATTTGAAAAAGCGGAAGGGAGATTGATTCATTTTTGTCCATGTGAGTAAGAGAGATGCCTTTCACTCGTATAAATACATGAGCCAACGTGAGGAAACTACCCACCAGACTAGGCTACCACACTACTGAATATCTTTTTTTTAACTCATACACTTGAAGAAGACTTGCAAGTAAGCCATGGAATGGCAGCTCAAGCATGCTTTTTTAACCAACAATCAAACATTCTCACACCCATCCTTGTCCTTTTCTCAAGCAACCCACATGTCTGGGGGATGGGGGGGATTCAGTCCCCAGTGTATAGTAGATTATAAGAAACAAAAGAAAAAGATGCTATTCCTCAATACTTACCCCTTTAATTTGTAAGGGGGCATACAAACCTGTGGATTTTTGTTTTTAAAAGACTATTCTTCTTGTGCTCCATAACGGCACTGGACATTTTCACCTTCTATGAGCTTCTCAACTGCATCGAGAGGAAGACCCACCATCTCTAATGTCTTTTCCCACACTCTCTGTGCAGTTTCTGTGTTGTGTGCTTCTTCTGAAGGATTTGCCGGGCGGCAATCTTGAGAGATGAATGGACAAACAGGCCAATCATCGTTCTTTAGTGTTTCCCAGTACTCTGGAATCTGAGGGTCTGTGGCCGAGAAGAGAGAACTTCTACAACCTTCTTGTGGTGAAAATATGAAGTATGGTATCAATGCGTAAAGAAACTGAAGAATCCTGGGTAGATCCCTGGCCTATAAAATACAGAAAAAGGCAATATTATGCAAATGAGGTTCTAAGAAAACAGAACGGGTGTACAACATTTGTTAAGACACTCACAACATTTGTTAGGACAACACCAGGGGATAGACATATGACGCTAACTCCTGTTTCCAGAGGCAGCTTTTTGAAAAGAACGCTACTAAACATAATCTGGAAAATGAAGGGAACCAGAGACTAAGCACCAGTTTCTGAAAAAAAAAAGGAAAAACCGTTGCAGATGGAAAAACTAATTCAATTACTGTATGCTCACCTCGGCAAGCTTGCTGCTCGAGTATCCTACAAGGCTTGAAAACTTACGGCTACCAGAAACAACATTCATGTCATCCGGGTCAACAAAACCAACACTATGCATCTACAAAAGTGTAACGGACAACCCCTTATCTTGCATGAGAAAATAATCACCACAGACGATAAATATAAGTTTTCATACATACAGCCACGACAAAGAGTCACTGAAATAAATAATGATAACTGCAGGTGGTAGTGTATGTTGGGTCAAAAACTTTCAGCAAGCTTGGGTTTATTTTGTTTTTCCTATAAGAAGACTATTGATGAAAAAAAAACGCATATGTATTCAGCGATTCAGAGAGAACCTATATTATTCCTATATAATCAAATTGAGGACAGAGCTTTTCAAGTTACAAAATATACAAATATTCAGATCTCTTCAACATTCACTCATACTAAAGAGCATAGAAAACTAGGGAACACATACTTGGAGCCTGCAGTGTTAGTGATCAACTTACCACAGAATTCACATTAATGATTCGGCTAGGAGAACCTCGGATAAGGGACGGCAAAAGGAGTACCGAAAGCAGCGATGGAGCTAAATGATTTACTTGCACGTGCTGCTCGTATCCATCCTCTGAGAATTTTTGCGACTCTACACAATTTAGAGAGCATAGCATTTTAGTTGTTTCTTTCCTTTAACATTTACTGCAGAAAATGTAGCTACAATCATTTAAGAAGTAAACCCATCAGACAGAGTTCTATAACCTGGCGATAATAGTAGACTTGCTATAAATAATCCTTTTAACAATAATTTGTAAGGGTCTCTAGGTTCAAAAACAACGACTATACATGCCATTTCTCACTAATTGGTTCTATCAAGTTGGAATATTGATAATCTTCCGAGCATAACAAAAAAACTGAAGAAGGAAATAAACTGAGAGAAGAAAAACAATCAAGGACTTATAGCAAAAAGGGCAATGAAACCAACCTCCCATAGCAAATATGCCGGCATTGTTGATCAGAACATGCAAAGGTCCTAATCGAGCGTTCCAAGCATCGGCAAATCTCGCGACAGAATCCAGTGAAAGAAGATCAAGTTCCATTGCCTTTACAAAAGCAAGTAGAGTATCATCATCACTCATCAGCTATCTAGATGTAACAAACCAGTACTCGTCTAATACACAAGAAACTGGCTTAATCAAAGTCTAACTAGATCACATATGGCTTGAAGTTTCTATTATACAAAACGATTAACATATGCTAATACACATCCTTGATTATATTCAGTCCCAGTAATACACATTATTAGCCACAGACTATATAATACATCATCATCAGTATCATTATACGAAGAGAGAGAATTATAGAGAAAATAAAAAGATAATACCTCGATATTAAGAGGGAGACCTCTACCAGACCACTCGTTCTGCCATTGCTGAATCAGCTCCTGAGCTGCCTTTGTGTTCCTCACAGCCATCACAACATGAGCACCAGCCTCTGCAAGCTGCCTGCGAACAAACAAACAAGCAAAAGAGCTTATAAAGGAATATTCAGGAATCATAGCGAGTCCCAAAACTAAAGGCAACTTCGTTCGTGGTATCAGCAGAGAAAACCTAGCGGTCTCACGGCCAATGCCGCTGGTGGAGCCAGTGACGATGCAAGTGAGGTCGTTGACGGGAGGAAGAGGGAGAGGGTTTTGCAAATGAGAGGCAGTGATCCTCTGGAACAGAATCTCCCCGAAAACGCTGCTCCATCCTCTCATCCACTCCATCCATCCCAAACTCTCCTTCTTCTTCGCCAGAGCCGTAGACGACGCCGTTTCCTCACTCATCTTCTTCTTCTTCTTCTTCTCCTTCGGGAGCTAGATCTATGACGTTATACACGGTGAGAAAAGACAAAAAGTCTATTTCCGTCAAAATCTAGGCCTTCATTAAAAAATGGAATATTATGGGCCGGCGAAGATTTTATGACCCATAGTTTATAAGAACATTTTATAACTACACATTATTAATTAGTGTTATCAATAAATGATTATTTATTTTGAAGGCAAGAACGACATCATTAGGCCACATACTTAATATATGTTATCAATGATCCCTTCCGAGATTCGTTCCGATACGCTTTGAAAAACGGATATCCAAAGGTCTGGGTTCAGATAGTGATTTTACGGATCCGCAAATCTGGATACAGATCTGATAAATCTCAATACAGATAGTAAAATTTTAGATTCCGATATCTGTATCTAGACTCACTATATATTTTTAAAATATATTATATTTAAATATATTATATATAATTTTTATATAATAAATTTAATTTTTATTAAATTTCAATATTTTTCAATTTCTTTTTTACAAAAATAAATTTAAATAAAAATAAATAAATAAATAATAAATTAATTAGTTTTTAATTTAATTTTAAAATTTTAATTATTATTTTAAACGAATTTGGATATCCGGATTTTTGTCCAAATATCTAGACTCCAGACACACGAAAAGTCAGAATCTAAATAGCAATTTTACGGATTCTGATCTGAATATCCTAAAATATCTGATTTGTCCAACCCCTAGTCAGTACGCTGAGATTGAGATATGATTTGATGCAGAGAAATATGATATGGGAAGGAAATGATATTGAATAGTTTGGATAGTTTTTTACACACATTTATACTTTGCAGTATGTAAAAAGAGAGAAAAATCAACAAAAGGAGTTTTGACAATTAGTACAAGTCAAGAGACTCAAGCACTCTACCAGCCTGGATATGAAGAGCAGTGATTCTTTGCTCAGGGTCACCTGTTGAACCGAACTGACTCGCCGCCCATATTAAAGAAGCTGATTTTTCACCTAAAAGGCGCCTGATGTCTTCATTTACACTCGCAATGGGAGACCGATCTTTCCCATTCACATGTCCAACTAACAGTAGTAAGAACTCTCCGCATCTTAACCTGTGAATCAGTAAGAACTATAACATGACCGAAAGCCCAAAACAACCAAAACTTTTTGACACAAAATGGACAATGTTGTTGATGCCACTACCAATGACCTTATGAGTTGGAAACTTTTGAGAAAGCATGAGATTACTAGACAATACAAATGCTCTTCTATGATTTTGGCAGGGAAATCGATCTAACATCTACTGACAACCTCAAAATCAGAAACCAAGAAAAGGAAAGGAATCTTGTTGTATCGTGTAGATACCGCAATAAAGTATAACCTACTCTAATGATTCGAATAGAAGGGGACGGCTAGCTCACTGGAAAAATGAGAACAAAAACTTGCAAAGGAAATTCCACCTGAGATTTTCATCAGCTTGTTTGTCTCGCATGAGCATTGCAACCTCCTCAATCCCATTGCAGGCTCCAAAATCCTGTTACCAAAAAAAAAAAACGAAAGGATAAAATCAACTGAAGACCAAAAGCCAGTTTGTTCCATTGTAATATGTGCTGAAACTGAAAGCTTTAATCAAAAACCAGTTTGTTCCATTGATTTCTACTACTGACAGAAACAAACTGCTCTCTAATTCTTTTCCGATTACAGAAGATGTTATCGAAACCGAGAAGCTGAATACTTACCACCTGATTTGCTGATGAATCCAGCAATATTGAGATTAAGGCATCTAAGCAGGCACCTTGCTCAAGTACTCCTCGTGTTGATAATATATTCATCATTACCTAAAACACATATGAATCATCACATCAACATCCCACACAACCAAGAAACTTCTCACTGCATCAACCTGATCACTACTGATCTAATGAATGAAGAATGATCAATGATGTCTCTTATACACAAAAGTCTCCCTCTTAGCTAGTATGAAAACTGATAATTTTACAGCATAAGTGCACAAGTATTCTACTCTCTAAAGTTTTGTTGCAGGTTTATGTATCTAATCTGGTAATAATGGTCTAGCACTTCTAATCAGATGTTAACAAAAAGAGAGTCTTACGCGGACTGCGCCGTGTTTATGAGCGAGAACAGTGCTCTGAGGATGGAGAAGGCAGCATCCTTCAAGAACCCTAAGAGCAACCGCGACCTCATCATCAGTAGAAGGACTCGTTATCTTCATCGGCTCCACGCTGAATATGTGATCCAAGCTCGTCACTCTATCATCCTCCGCTTCTTTCAACGAATGTCGAAAAAGCACCGGAACCACTGCGAAATCACATCATCATCAGATAACACATTACAACAAAGCAAAAAAAGGGGGCGAAAATTAAGATGATCGGACGTTGGAGATCGGAGATGGTTTGGGTGTGAGAGAAGAGGCGAATGATTGAATCCGATTCGGCGATAGATCGGAGAGTTTTGAGGAGAGATCGAAGGCCTCGGATGCGGAGGAAGGAGAACTCAGCGCAAGCGTCGCGTAAGCCTGTTCGGAGGGATAGTGTTAGTTCCCTGTAGAGTCTCTGTGTGTTGAGTGATGTCACCAGCTCTTCAACCACCATCGTCGCCGCGTCTGTATCCTCACCGTTCTGTGATTCCGATGGATTCTCCGGCGTGGCTGACGGGCCGTCGCTCCATATCGGCTTCTTCAGAAACATCTCTCTCTTTCTCTCTCTTTCTCTCTCTCTCTCTGCAATCACATTGCTCAACTTTCATTGCCAATTCGTCAAAAAAAACGGCGGACAGTTGACCGTGATAGATAGAAAACAGCACGTTGTCTACGTCGATGTTAGGTGCTTGAGGAGAAACGGGACGCAATTCTTTTCTCCTATGGGTTATCTTCAGGTAAAGAGTATTATTATTTAGGAAGTAAGGTCTGACTTAACTTTATTAATAGAGAAGCCTTGAACGAAGAACACATCCATAGATATTAAGGTATATTATATATATACACATTCACTTAAGCACAAGAGATATATAACAAACATGCAGAGAGAGAGAGATAGTGAACCGAATAAGGGATGATGATGATGATGACTTGTGAAATCCATAAAGATTGGAATCGACAAAGCCATTTTGTTTTATCTATGTACAGTTTTGAGCCAATCCAATAATGAATTCAACATGTTTCTTTCACACTACCAATCCTCCTCCTTGACAATCTTAGCCTTTTCGAATATGAACTTGCCCTCCTTGTACTTTTGTGAGGCCTCGTAGGCTCGCTCGTACTTCCAGCCCAAGGGTTCATTGCAGTCAGCACAAGATATATCAGCCACGGTGTGGAGACCCGTTAGAAGATGCCGGTCTTCTTTAGCCCCCACCACAATGTTCATTGCGTGGGAGAAGAGGAAGGCTCTCCCAGTTCTTCCCTGATAATTCAGAACCATAGGTTAGGAACTCAACTGAAAATGTTATTCACAATGAAATGCCAAGAGCGTATGTCTAGCATAAGCTTTTGAACTGATCTATAGCCAGCTACAAGCATATGAAAAAGAATGACTAGTCTTCTTATTGTTTATAACAATTCTAGTCAAAGGCTACTTCATTAAGTCTTATGTTTTGTTTCCAAGGATCAATTTCACAACCACCAATAAAAAGATAACATGGTAGGAAAATGCATTCTTGATCAGGCCTTGATCATTCCAAATTCGAGTAGAGACGACAACAAAGTTAAGGCCTTTCCTAAAATCTGAAAGACAGGTAGATTCTCAGAGCTCCTCCAGCTAGACTTAGTGTGATTCTCCACTTAACTCTCTACATCTACCATAAGGGACAGAAGCAAAACAAAAGAGATGATGAAGCTTGATTCACCTGAAAAGCCTTAGAGATGATATCATCGTGAAGTCCCACATGGTTCCTGCAGTTACAGCAACTATACAGCCTTGGACCAACTGACTGAGCCATTTTATCAAACACCTTCAGAGCGTGACCAACTTCTCCAGACAAATCAAGCAAGTTCTCACCTTTTCACCAAAAATCGAAAGACAAAACAAAACCCATAAACATATCAAAGTCCCACATGGAAACAAGAAAAGTATAATTTATAAAAGATCAAGAGAAACCTTTCTAGAATCAGAAGTTCACCAAGCTCCAAGCTTTAACGTCTGAAGAAAATAAAAGGATAAGAAGAGTGGGGGCAGGTGTTAGCGTGCAGGATGAGAGATTCCAATTTCTACACGATAGTACCTCAAAATATTCAATAAACAAATCGTACTATTACAAGACATAAGGAATATAAAAATAACACAATAATACATTTGGTAGGGTAAGGTATTCTCGGAGAGAAAACTTCGATTCAGGTTTGACAAAGAGATCAGACGAAAAGGGTTCGACTTTGAGGGATCTTACTAGGGTTTAACGGAGCGAACGAGGACGAAAGATAACTGTGGAGAGATATTAGGTTGGAAGTGGATGAAAGTTTTGATCTTTAATTAGCCTCTCTGAGCAGATCACGCCGTGAAGCGACTATCTATATGGATGACTTTGTTTTTTTTTTTTCTGGGTTTTTGCTTTTACTACTGGGAGAAATGAAGAAAGAGTAAGCTGTGCAAATGGAAATGTGAAACCAAGTAACCAACCATATACTACTATTTATATTTACCCTTTTTTGAACAAAGTAATTTTATATTTTCCAAATACATTTTATTTAGAACAAATCTTTCAAATAGATATTTTTAAAGTTTTTATCACAAAAATAAACTAGAGAAAAAATGAATAAAATAGACTTTTTATTTTAAATTTTTTAATATTTTTTAAATTTTTAAATTTTTAAACCTCAACTCCAAAACACTCACCCCATAACTCTAAATCATAAGTTTAGATTAGTTAACTCAAGGATATAAATATATATTTATATCTTTTAATAAAGTCTATTATGGTCATTTTTATTTTTGAGTATTATTTTGGGGATAAAAAACTTTTTAGGTCTATTTTGGTCTTTATTTTTTTTTTATATTTATGTATTTTCATAAATCATGTATTTGGTTACAAAAAAAAAATAACAACATGCATTCATTTAAAATAAATAGAACTTTAGAATTTTCCAAATGAAGCAACAAATTATAAGTCTTACGAAATTGATAACCTGGTCTATATTATACTACTATCTCGTCACGTCATTATATAATTTTAAAAACATATAGTTAAATCAAAGAGGAGTGTGGTATATGTGTTTCTATTCTACCTATAGATTTTATTTTTTTGTCAGTTTCTTTTTATAGATTTAAGTTGAACGATGAATAAACTCTTTAACCATAACCATTAACCAATAAGTAAGAGAGGTCTCTCACTCTACCACGAATCTTCCCTCTTCAAGAGTTCTGGAAAAGACATATTAACAACCACTACATTCACATTCATACGATAAAAGTTAGATATATACACATGATCACCACTTCCCTTTATCAACTAGCCTCCAATAGAGTATTTCTTGACTAAAGTTTCTTGGTCAACTTGAGCTTTTCGATCACAAACATGCCTTCTTTATACCTCTGTTTAAGATGGAAGGTCTCTACATACTTCCAACCCAACTTCTCACCACACATCACATCTGCCACCACGTACGATCCAGTTATCAGTTTCCTCTCAACCTTCGGTCCAATCACCACGTTCATCGCATGCGTAAACATAAACGCTGCCCCTGAAGCTCCCTATATCCATTTTAACATATTCAAAAAAAGTTAAGTTGGATAGTTGGCAAAGAAAGTTGGATTTTGCTACAAACTATCTTTCCTAATTTTGTTGTTAGCACAAACTTTTTGGAGATGAGATCTTCGCTGGGTTTTCACAGTTTCTGCAGAAATACGTAGGAAGAGTTTTGCCTTCTCCCATTGCTTAATGATGGATATACAGACCTGAAGAAATCAGAGAGCTTACAAGATTGGATGACAGACTAGTAAGATTATTCGTTCTTATCGTTAGTCATGTCAAATTTATAGTGCGTTGACTCATATGGAACACTTGCATTATTGTATGCAAATGTTAGTGCTTCTCAAATGGGCCTTTTCATGGGTATATAAACGCAAGGCCCATTTTAATATTATCTTCATTATGAAAAAGTTAAGCCCGTTGCATCCTCTATGGTCTTATAGGGGGGAATTACCATCATAGATTGGTAACCAGTCTTAGCTTTTTTTTATTCCTCTGTTTCGATATACACGATGGTTTAGAGAAATTTTGTTGTTTCATAATATATGAAGTTTGCACAATTTATATAATTTTAATTTTATCAAAAATTGTATAATTAATTGTATTTTTATTATTTTAATTTATAATTAAATAAATTAGTTCAGAATTAGATTTTAATAATATTTTAATAAAATATAAGTTTTAGTTTTTGTACATTGAATTAAAACATCATGTAATATAAAACGGATAGAGTATTATTTAACTAATCATCTGGTCTTACTTTATATATCTCTAGTGGACAGAAACTACATCCCTTCTCACACCTGAACAAAATCAAAAAGTTTATTGTTTTTAAAAATACACATAATGAATACCATATGAGATGCATGGAGCTCCTTTAATGATAGGCTCATCTGTGGGATCCTTGTTTAGCGGTGGGTGACTGTGTCTATGATTACCCTTGCACACGCATCGGTGCAGCATTAATCTCAGGCAGCTTGCAATCTTAGTCATACTAGTATTATATATACATACATACGCATGATAAATTTATACTGCATTTAGTGTTAGTTCACATGTGCTTTTGCTACACCTCTTTATCCTTTTGTTTCGTTTAAAATAATATCATCCTTTTCTATGAACAACTGAAGTATTAAAGTTAGAGACGGATATTTCGTGTACACTACTTATTATAAGTATTAAATTCAATAAAGAACAAGAACGATATGATTTTTAAAAAATAAATATCCTAAAGAAAATAGAAAGTCGTTTGTCTGGTGTCTAGCTTTAGATTTTTAGGCGTACCTTAAAGTCATCTACAAGTGATTTCCAGCTAAACAGTGGGCACGTTATACGGGATAACGCGAGAGTAGGCCGTTTTCATGTTTGATCTTTTCTAAAATTCTTCTGATCCACACACACACACATCACATGAACCATATCCATATTATCTAAACTTGCCAACCATTCATCTTTACTCTTATCGAAATTCAATTTTCTGTTTTATTTTTCCATAACTTGATTGTGTGAACTATGCATGTGTCTGTAGATTGGTCGAGAGGTGTGTAAGCTATAATGTTTATCAATAGATTGTTACTTTTTTGTGTAAAAGGGCTTTATAAATTGTTACATTTGTTGGGTTGAATTATTAAAAAAAATGTTAGTTGGGATGAGTATTTGCTTAGTTTATGTGTATACAAACTCATTATTTTGGTCACAAGGTTAGGTATGCAGTGACGTTCCAAGTCGCAATCGTGGTTGTTTGCACTCCACTAATACAAACAAGCATCTTTTGAATCTAAATGACAAGGTATTTATCGTTTTTTTTTTGTTTTAATATTCATTCAAAGTCTTAAGATTCACATTGTGCTTTTCTTTCACTGTCCCTAGATATCATTATCGGACAGTTCTTATCAAATCGTCGACGTACTTTTCGAAGTAACGTCTTTGGGACGTTCTCAAAACAAAGGTAACATCAGCTCTTAAAAACCGTATATACTTCATGCATTATTTCTTATGATAAACTTTAGACACGCTCCGGGTATAGAGATTTTGACTAAACTTTATAATATGGATGTCATATTTTTTAGATTTGTCAATTTTGCTACATAAAATATAACTAATTGAATGTAAAAGACAAAACGAAAATTCAAAACTAAATTATATCTCTATGTTTCATATTAAGTGTCACTTTATCTTATGCACACATATTAATAAAATAATTAATTTTGCATATTTTCTGTATAAAACACACAATTACATATACACTTAATCATATTTCAATCAATATAAAATAAATTACAGTGAAAAATTAATAAATTTTACATCAAAAATTGAAATGACATTTATTTTATAACAAAAAAAATTCTCTATAATGACTCTTAATATAAAAGGGAGGGAGTATACAAGTGAGCATATTGACAAAACGAGAAAACTCAAAAACTAAATTATATACAAGTGAGCATATTAACATTTTCATTTATCTGGTTGAAACAAATAATAATAATTCCATTTATCCATGTTATCAAAAAAATATAATACTATACTCCTATCAAATTTGAAAGTTCCGATATAGATGGGATGATACTCAGGAAGTAGGGTAAGAGTGGACCTGCGAAGCTGCAATTATAAAAGTGGTGCATCATTTACTTGCAACTTGAATTATATGAACACTTCCCACGAGTTGCTGTTTTTTTTTATATATTTGTTTTCTTTTTTCCCGAGAACATTAATGTGTTGAGTTGAAAATCCAGATAACGACGAATCCTCTGATTGATCCAAAAGCTTTTGTTTGAATTTCATATCGCAACTAGTAACGTATTTATGAATTTTATGTCATCATTAACTAAAGTTGACCTTAATGCTATACCTTGTTTTTACTCTAAGGCGAACTGTCATTGATAAGTATTCAATATTGAATTACTATCACATCTAAACAATTAATGGTGTCAACGTTACGAAAAAATCATGTTTCAAAAAAAAATATTTTAAAATTTTCATTTTTACAATCTCAATACAATAATTAATGATAAATTATAAATTTTTGAAAAAATAATAAAAAATTTATTGATTAAAAATTATAAATTACAAAAATTATATATTGATAATTGAATTTTATATGTAAAAATTCTAAAACATATATATTTAGGAAATAGAGGAAGTATAAAACACCCAAAGTTCCTAACTCTTTTGTATCAAAATCTATCCAACTTCTTACTTTTAATCATATTTAAGATATTATCATTTTGTTGATGAAGTTGTGCAATAACTATTATTGTATTGCATTTCCTTACATCTTATATTAAGTATCATTATTTTTTAAATTGTGTTTTATTATAAATGGCATTTTATATTTTAAGGTAATTATTATTTTAATTCCTGTGTAAAATTTTTAAATGACATTTATAACTAAAAAAGTGAATAATATAAAGTTGTATGGTTGGTGTGGAAGGAACTTTATATAAATTTGTTAGATCAGTCATTGTACTTGGATATTTACTTTTAAAAGTGTCAAGGTTTGGTGTGCCATGCGTGGTGGTCTAGTGACCACATCAAACTTGTGGTACCTACAGCTGGGGTGGCAGTGGCAGTGACACTGAACACTTTTACTAGTTACTTATTTCATTTCAAAATGAAGCATGTTTTTAAAGCTTTTATACATATTTATAAAATGTATTAAATTGTAATCATAAACGTATACTCTTACGTGATTATCAATCTTCCATAATTATAAACTAATAAAATTTTACAATTTATAATTGTTTTTCAAATTGATAATTAATCATTATTAACTAATAAATATGTATTAAATAGAATTCTTTTAAAACAATTTTTTTTATGAAACAAAAATAATACTATATTACTGCATTCAATAACATAAACGTAAATAGTTGACAAAAAAAACAAAAACCGTAAATATATATAGGACAAATCTCTCAAATAGATTTTTTTGAAGTTTTTTTTTTCAAAATTTTAATATTTTTGAATTTTTATTTAATTATAAACCTTAACTACAAAATCCAACCCTATAAATTTAGATTAATTAATCCAATGGATATAAATATATATTTATACTTTTTAATAAAATCTATTTTTGTTATTTATTTTTTTGAATGCTATTTTTGGGATAATTTTTTTTTTTAGATATATTTTAATCTTTATCTCATATAATATATGCTTCTCTTTTTATTCGTTTGCACCCTTTGTTTGATTTTATGAATTACAAAACTATACTATAAGATACTATACATCTTCTTAGCTTAGCTGTTCTTCTCCCTCCCCACAAGCCGATGCTCTTGACCCATCACTTGTCGTTTTCCTCTGGTGTATTCTCTTTCTTCTGCAAAATTCATATTTTATTATTTTTATTTGTAGATCCATTTATATTATTATTATTATTTCAGTAATAACATGTGAATGACAAAACAAAAAAAAGAGTTTCAGTGGAAAAGACAGACTTCCTTAATGGAATACACACGCGAGGTAAGTGGATTGATACTTCAATACAATTATTGAAGATAATCAATAGAGTTTACTTACACCTATAAAGAGTTTACACTCACCCCTCAAAGATCGGAACACATAAGAAGAAAACGATATGGGAGAGATAGCACAAGAGTTCCCTGTGGTTATAATGGATGATGACCGGTGCGTTGTACCGGAGGTTGAGCTCACTGTACCCAAAACCGACGACCCGAGTTTACCGGTTCTCACGTTTCGGATGTGGGTTCTTGGTATCGGCGCGTGCATTGTACTCTCTTTCATTAACCAGTTTTTCTGGTACAGAACCATGCCGTTGAGCATCACCGGAATCTCAGCTCAGATCGCCGTCGTGCCGCTCGGACATCTCATGGCTAGAGTGCTTCCGACAAGGAGGTTCTTGGATGGTACTAGGTTCCAGTTCACGTTGAATCCAGGTGCCTTCAACGTCAAGGAACATGTTCTGATAACAATCTTTGCGAACTCCGGCGCCGGCTCCGTCTACGCCACTCATATTCTCAGTGCTATTAAGCTTTACTACAAACGCTCTCTTCCTTTCCTCCCTGCGTTTCTCGTTATGATCACCACTCAGGTTTCCACATTTTTCACATATCCTTTGTTTCTTGAATCTTGAATTTTCAGTTCTTGAATCTTGAAGTTGTTTGTTTATGTGTGTTGTAGATTCTTGGATTTGGATGGGCGGGTCTCTTCAGGAAGCACCTAGTTGAGCCAGGAGAGATGTGGTGGCCAAGCAACCTCGTTCAGGTCTCTCTCTTTGGAGCATTACACGAGAAGGAGAAGAAATCTAAAGGACACATGAGCCGAACACAGTTCTTCTTGATCGTCCTAGTTGCTAGCTTTGCTTACTACATCCTCCCCGGTTATCTCTTCACCATGTTAACATCAATCTCATGGGTTTGCTGGTTCAATCCCAAATCTATTCTAGTTAACCAACTTGGTTCAGGTGAACACGGTCTCGGTGTTGGATCCATTGGGTTTGATTGGGTCACCATTAGTGCTTACCTTGGAAGCCCTCTAGCTAGTCCCTTGTTCGCTTCAGTTAATGTAGCCATTGGCTTTGTGCTGGTTATGTATATCGTCACGCCTATTTGTTACTGGCTTAACATATTCGAAGCCAAGACTTTCCCTATCTTTTCTAGCCAGCTCTTCATGGCTAATGGCTCACGCTATGATGTTTTGAGCATTATTGATAGCAAGTTCCATCTAGACCGTGCGGTTTACTCTAAGACCGGTTCTATCAACATGAGCACCTTCTTTGCTGTTACTTATGGACTTGGGTTTGCTACATTGTCTGCAACCATTGTCCATGTCTTAGTCTTCAACGGAAGGTATACAGTTACTCAATTATGTTTTCATACTAATCATGTCAAACTCAAGACTAATCTATATGTGTTTTACAGTGACTTGTGGAAACAGACAAGAGGTGCGTTTCAGAAGGATAAGAAGATGGATATACATACGAGAATCATGAAGAAAAACTACAGAGAAGTTCCATTGTGGTGGTTTCTGGTGATCTTGTTACTGAATATTGCGCTCATCATGTTCATCTCTGTGCACTACAACGCCACCGTGCAGCTTCCTTGGTGGGGAGTGTTGCTCGCTTGTGCCATTGCCATCTCTTTCACTCCTTTGATAGGTGTTATAGCCGCCACTACTAACCAGGCACCAGGGTTGAACATTATAACCGAGTATGTTATCGGGTATATCTACCCGGAACGTCCTGTTGCCAACATGTGTTTCAAGGTTTATGGATACATTAGTATGACTCAAGCCTTAACTTTCATTTCCGACTTCAAGCTTGGTCATTACATGAAGATCCCGCCTAGGTCCATGTTCATGGCTCAGGTACGTTTTTAAACTGGTTTTGAAATGGAAGCTCGTTAAAAAGGAAAACATAACTAATCAAACCGGAATAAGTTCAGGTGGTAGGGACGCTTGTGGCGGTTATGGTTTACACAGGAACAGCTTGGTGGTTAATGGAAGAAATACCTCATCTTTGTGACACATCCTTGCTTCCTTCAGACAGCCAATGGACTTGTCCCATGGACCGCGTCTTCTTTGACGCCTCTGTAATTTGGGGACTAGTGGGACCACGCAGGGTGTTTGGAGACCTTGGAGAATACTCAAGTGTCAACTGGTTCTTCCTCGTGGGTGCCATAGCTCCACTCTTTGTCTGGCTAGCCACAAAAGCATTCCCAGCTCAGACATGGATCTCCAAGATTCATATTCCTGTCCTTGTGGGAGCCACCGCAATGATGCCACCAGCAACAGCAGTTAACTTCACCAGCTGGCTCATTGTTGCATTTGTCTTTGGCCATTTCATTTTCAAGTACAGGAGAGAGTGGTGGAAGAAGTATAACTATGTGTTGTCAGGTGGTTTAGATGCTGGCTCGGCTTTTATGACCATACTTCTGTTTCTAGCACTTGGACGAAAGGGAATTGAAGTGCAGTGGTGGGGAAACTCTGGTGACCGTGATACATGTCCTTTAGCTTCATGTCCAACCGCAAAAGGCGTTGTGGTCAAAGGTTGCCCCGTCTTCTAGCCCATCAGAGAAACAGTATATAACAAACAAGACGCAAGCAAACAGATTATTATTATTTTTTTCTCAGAAATGTATTTACTCTTTAAGAACTTTGTCATAGCTTTACATTAGGTACTGTTCTGTTCTATGACCAAATACAAATGCTAGTGATTCTATTTGCGTCTCCTTATAATGAGCAGAGCTTAAACAAAATGGTTGACGCAATGTCTTTGTATAGAGAGAAAGAAAGTAACACATTGACTGCATACAAAAATAAACTTAAGTCTTTCACTAACATCAACAATAAATAATAGCCAAGAAAATTAAATAATCAAACTTCACTGCTATGGAACTTTCTGTTCGCATTGTTGCAGGCTATATTGCCTTAAACAACCTTAAAACTTTTCCTTTGTCTTCTATCTGTCTCCATTACTGAATCCAGAATGTGCGTAATGTATAGTTTATTGATCAGATGTTGAGAGGATCTTCTTCTGTGTTTCTTTCAGTAAGAGGGGTCCAATCATTTGTCTCTGCAAAAGTATAGAGAAGCAAACATGTAAATGGAAAGCGTGCTAGAGCTAGTAGATAGCTACGGGCCAAATGAAAATAGAGACAACATACTTGGCTTGTCAACAATCATCATGAGACGTCTTTGCAAGATACTTGCAACAAAGAGGAAGACAGAGCACATTCCAAACATGACCGTGATAGGGAACGCATTCACCTTCAGAGCAAATAAAGACTAGTCAATACCAAGACATGGATTCATAGGATAAGAAATAACAGCTACTTACATTGTACAAGACAACGCAGACAAAGATATTCAGAGGAATCCGGAAAAAGTTCATGATTGTGCTTCTGGCTTCCTCAGGTATGTATTGGGATCTCATCTTCATTATGGATGGCCAAAACAGTCCTACACATGCCTCAAAGATACAGAACCCAAGAAGCTGAAAGCAACCTGAGAAAGAGATTCCTCCACCTTTTACCTTGGAAGGTGCTACCAACGACTGAGTCACACACATACAATTGCAAACAATGAGTCACAGAATATAACAAGAAGCAATAAAGAATTCACACCAAGCTTTTTCAAGACACTTACTGCCATTATAATTGGAAGCAATAGTGAGGCAGCAGAAATTAGGAAGACGATCTGCATGTAGCTCTCTACTTTGGGAGATGAGCGAGCCAACAAACGAGATGCTAGAGAACTGCCGAGCATGGAAGCAAGCATAAACGTAGCAAAAATGAAACCATGAGGAATCTCCTCATCGTTGGGGCTTAGAGCAGGAGTCCAGAGGAATACAAAAGTATACATAGATCCTTCAAAGAGAGACTGTATGGCACCCAAAAGTGCAATCTTTTCATCTGGGTAAAGATACAAAAACTCTCTTACTTTCCAGATCATCAAAACATACTTCAAGACTCAAGAGGCAAATGTCAATAGATAGAAAGAAGCAAAAAGGACTATCAACTCACCAGAGGCAATGGCCACTGCAGCACCTCTAAACTGAGTAATCAAGTCCTTGTTCTCAGAAGGATCACCATAGTTTTCTGACCATGATGATAGAATGACAGCCATTCCAATAGCAAGAAAGCATGCAGCAGCGTCAAAAGGTGCAACAGGTCCAAGAGAGAAGGAATGCACTAGCAAGTTCCCAAACAATCCAGCGATAATTGCAACAAGACCATTTCCAAAAAACACAGCCTTTGAGAATGTTACAGACAGCCATTGCTGCTCAAAGCCCCTCTGAATACATCACAAAGAGAGAAAAAAACACAATCTTTATCAATAAATGTTGCATATTTATTCGGATAACGGCTTTAACTAAACATAAACCTTTGCTAACGTTACCTTATTGTGCTCAGCAACTAGCCATGATTCAAATGACGAAAACAGAAGGGAAGTAGCAATGCCTCCCAACACACGGCCCACCATCAAAACCTTATATTGAGGAGAATGCTTGGTGATGCAGCTCAATATGTACGTAATACAGTACGTAACACACGCCCGCTTACGACCCCTGATACAGAGCATTGTTGAGATTTGCCATTTAGTGTAAGAACATAATAAAAGCATCAGGGAGAGAGAGAAAAACTCACTGTTTGTCGGCTAGAGATCCAACGATTGTACCAAAGAGCATAGAGGAACCAAAACCAGCAATGAAGAGCTGTCCGATCTCTCCTTTACTGAATCCATAAGTACTATAAAGATAGTACACATATGGACCCTGCAACCAGTCACCCGCTGCCATTCACAAAAACAAGAAAACAGTCATCAAACTCCGGTTGGATCATTGAGCTTAGACAAATACCAAAACTTTCAATAAAGTTTGAAACTTTAGTTTTACCAACCAATCTCTAACTCATAGTAACATTAATGTTAACAGATCCTAACTCTTTATTACCTTCTCTACCAAGTGAAAGCAATTCAAAACCACAAAGCTCCAATGTGATATAGAACTCTTTCTAAAAAAAACAATACTTCAAGAACGGATCTGAATCTCCGACCAAACACATAACTTTAACCAGATCGGATCGAAACATGCGTTCTATATACATTTTCTAGAGATAAAAACAAGGATCGTACCCATCATGAGCGAATAAACGACGAGGTAATTGTTCTTGAATGAAGTGAAAGCTGACGAAGTGTTGATCCGATCCTTGTTGTTCTTGCTAAGCTCCAACGCCGCGACGACGATGCCTAGGACCCCGAACACCACGTAGTAGAACACCTCCATCTTGTCGTTGGATCCAGAGAGAGAGAGAGAGGAGAAGATATTTTTGATGAAGATGGAAAGTGATAACACTGCTTCTTTGAGATTCAGATCTTTTTATACTATACACTTCAGTAAGGGACGCGTAAATGCCACTCACCTTTGGGCTCCACGTGGAGTATGTACCTTTGGGGATATAAAATAAAACACTCCCGAGTCGTAATGTATACAACTCGGAGCTGTGGTGAGAGGACCTAGTTCACCGTATGAGGATAAGAGAAGGATGTACGTGGCGAGATCTTAACGGTGAGTTTGAGTGATCAAACAGTGAGTTAAGTGTCGGTGGATCGAGAACACTGAGGATACATGTGTCGGTCGGGTTAAGGAGTGGGGCCGATCCATTCTTAAGCCGTGCATTATGCTATGCTAGTGGAAGTGGGATAGCACATGCATCGTTAGAAAATTTCAACGAGTGTTTTGGGTTTTAATCCATCCACTGGCTCTTTATTTGCTTAGTCAATTGACTCAGAACATTTAATTTTGATTTCATATTTGTAAAACATTTGTTTATTTATGTTCTTCAAAGTCTTGTTTTACTATGTATGCATTTTGGAATATGTTAAGACAAATTGGTCTACCTAACATATTAGGACAAACTTTATTTGTAAATATCCATGTACTCATGTGTTGGAAACATGTGATATTTGTAGTAATGGTGTAATGTACCGGTTCTTAGTTGAACAGAAAAAACATTTTATCTACTTTAACTAATGTTTAATTTAATGCCGTAAAAGAAATTAATGTGATCCGTAGTTACCTAAACTTAAACATAATACTGTTTCTTTTAAAATGTCATTTTAATATTATTTTTCTTATTTAAAAAACGTGTCAATCTACATTTTAATATAAATTTTATACATAATTGATTTGTACACTTTCAAAACAATCAATCAAATTTTATTTTAATTATTTTTATTTAAATAATTATACATTAAACGAATTTGTTGGTATATTTTATAAAATAATTATTCACTAAATTTAAAGGAAAATCGAAAAAAATGCGTAATCTATAATTTTAATTATGTAAGCATAATGGTTTGAATGGTCAAGATTTAAAGGTTTTTATACCAAGTTTTGGGTTTGAATTTGAGACAACTCAATTTTTTACAGATTATAAGATGTAAAGCTTATTGGAGGTTCTAGAGTATGTATGCAGAACCGTTCATTGTGATCTATGTTGTATAGAGAACATGTCAATCAATGATCTCGTACATGCAGAACCGTCTATCGATCCAACTGTTTCAGAAAAAAAACTTTATTCTGAAATTATTATTCGTAAATTGTTCATTAGTATTGCATAAATTGTAGTTAACTGATGATCATATCGAATAAAATTAAAAATTATATGATTATTGTGTCTAGCGTTAATATCTATAGTTTAAATTTTTCTTTATGAAAAGAAAAAATATATATTAAAAACCAGGTTAACCAAATCCAGCAAACCAATGAAAACTTAAAACCAGACTAACCAAATCGAACGGGTCCAATTAAAAACTCTAGCATGGCGCAATCTAAACAAGATAAGAGAAGATTATCTATCATTTGATTTTCAAAAGATAGAATCGAAGATGAAAATCAAGAAGAGAAAACAAGAACCACATATTCAGATTCTTACTTAACTGAGAATAAAGAAAGCCATAACACTCATCTCTATCTCTGTCTCTTTCTCTCTTCCACCACCCTGCAATTAAATTCTCTCATTTTCCAGGAAAAATATCTAGAAAGAAGCTCACCAGAGATGGCTTCACTAACTTCTATTGCTACTCCTTATCGCAGCTCAAGTTATCCATCTTCATCACAGGCCTTACGAGTTAAAACAGCTGGAAACACTCTCTTCTCTTCCGGATTTAGATCCACTGCTTCTTCATCATCACTTTTGACTATTCGAAGTGCTTCAACGAAACCTGCCAAACCAGCAGGTATACAACTCATTGCTTCATGTAATGATATTGACATGTGACAGTTTTGTTAGATTACTAACCCCTTGATTTGCTGGTTGTGTCTCTTGGAGGGATTAGCTGAAGTCGAATGGAGACAGAAGAGAGAGCTTCTTTTGGAGAAAAGGGTATGCACGCACATCATGCCATGTCTGATCAATTACTCAAAGATAAGATTTTGAAGATCAAAATGTGACAGAGAAGGTTGGTATTGACCTGTTGTTGTTAGGTGAGAGGTGTGGACGTGAAGGAAGCTCTGCGGTTACAGAAAGAGAACAACTTTGTGATTCTTGATGTTAGACCAGAGGCAGAGTTCAAGGATGTGAGCAGCTCTTAACTTTGTGACTCTCTGGTGTGTGCTCCTTTGTAGATTAATGGAAACTTCATTTGTTTTGTTTGGTTCTATAGGGCCATCCTCCGGGGGCTATCAATGTGGAGATGTACAGATTGATACGAGAATGGACGCCATGGGACATAGCTCGCCGTCTTGGGTTTGCTTTCTTTGGTATCTTCTCTGGCACTGAAGAGAACCCGGAGTTTATTCAAAGTATGCAACTGAAATGAGATCAAAAGCTTTGGATCATTTCCACTATGACATTGTTGTATTTAAGCAGCTGAATGTTTGTCTTTGCTGCAACGTTGCAGGTGTAGAAGCTAAACTTGACAAAGAGGCAAAGATAATAGTAGCTTGTTCATCCGCAGGGACTATGAAGCCGACTCAGAATCTCCCTGAAGGCCAACAATCAAGGTAACTGTAATATCAAAAGTCTGCAAGTTTTCAATGCTCATATGATTACGGTTCTTGCAGGTCTCTCATAGCTGCTTATGTTCTGGTCCTGAACGGCTATAAGAACGTATTTCACATGGAAGGTGGAATCTACACATGGAGCAAGGAAGGCCTTCCTATTGAAACTGAAGAAGAAGACTAACAGAAGAGTTATCCAGTTTTGTATATCTGTCGAATTCAGGTAGTTGCAGTAAGAGATTTAGCTTTTCAGAATGTGTTTAAAGTTTGTAAAACTTCAGACCTACCAATGAAAGCAACCAGAATCCAGAACTTGATCAATGAGCAAACTGTTCATTCTAAGTTCCAACCCAAATAACAAGTCTTTAACTAAATAGAGTACACAGTCTAAGGCTTTACACAAGACTTAGAAGTCCTTATTGTTGTTATTGTCATCAAGATGATGTTTCTTCCTTCAACCTGTACAACGTGATTTCTTGTTGCTTGAAGTATCTGCGATCCTCTTCATCAACCAGTACAAGATTCAGATAATACTTGACGCTAAATTTGTTGTTAATGTTGCGATGCGTTGGTGTAAGATCGTATGGGGAAAGAAACAGTCTTACAGGTATTGACTCACCTGCAAAATCCTCACTCAGTTTCTTCGAAGCAATCACTAAAACATCAGATTTCAAATGATGTTATATTACCTCTAACGGGAGTTCCATCCATCAACTCAAATTTCGCAAGTGTTTCTGTCTCCACATGAGTATTAGCACCAGCACCTGTTGATTCTCGCCTTCTGATCTCAAGATCCATATTCTTCATCTTGATCCTCACAAGAAGAAAGTATATTTTCCCAAGGATAACATCTTTCAGGTGATACCTGCATTCAGAGGCATTGATGATCCATTGTCAGGCAATAGCTAACTAATAAATGTCTTACTTGCTTTTATTGTACTCAAACTCGATGTGCAGGCAATCCTCAATCCCCACTTCCATCTGTACAATAAGTGAGATCCAATGGAAGTAAGCGTCAAATGGTGCCTAATGATTTAACCCTTGATCTTGTATGAGCCTAAGAACGCTCTGAGTGGAAAAGAGAGAAACTATTGACATCTTTTTGAATAAGTAGAGAAAAGCAACTCAATGATGCGAGCTTGAAGAGAAACAGGATTCACAAGTGATTGTAAATAGAGTCTAAACAGTAAGAAGAAGTTTAGAGCCATAGTTCCTGTGTCTATTCTTATAAAGTTTCAAAGTAGGATCCTATCAGAACTCACCTTGATGCTGTTATTAATTGGAGGAGGTGGAGCAAAGTTCCGAACCTATTTCAAACAATGTCACAATAAACATAATATTAATTGTGAAATCATCAGTCATTACACAATTAGTTATTTTTGAAACAATGACACGTAGCGAAAAAGGAAGGAAAGTACCATAAATTCCTGGTATTCCACTATGCTTCCGGCGTAGCCACGAGTGACAGTAACTTTGAGGACATATCTGAAGAAACAAAGAAGGCAAGTACATTGTATCAAGGAACACGAATGTATCAGCCTTATGAGAAAAGGAATCATATGATATTACCTTAGCCGCACATTAACACCATTGTGTGTTTCATATGGCATCTCGACAGTTGGAAACTCAAAAGGGTATGTCTTTCTCTGTATATATCTCCAGGGACATCCAATTCACGAACTGTAACAAACAAAAAAGAATCACAAATACAATTGGATCATAAAAAATTGTCTAATACGGCTTGAACATGAAAGTAAAGTCATGTTAATCAATCATTAGAGTCCTTGAAAGCCTAAGTTGTACTCACCCAAGGAAGTGAAGTCATAGAAGTTTCCTCTGTCAAAGTACATTTCTGTCGAGAACACAAATGCCATCAGTAATTGAGAAACCAGGTGACTAATCTCTTAAAAGACTCTTTTGGTGGTTCGATCTACAGGTCATGGCAATTGCACACCTATTTGACCAAGAAGCTCGACTTTTACACCATTATGCTCCACCTTCTTCCCTTGATATGGTTCAATGCAAACCTAATAAAGATGTTACGGACAAATTACCCTAAAGCATGACGAGCTCATAACTGGAACAGCTGAGAGATAGAACAAGAGACCAAGTACCTTCCCGGAAAGAGTTTCTTGACTCTGGAAAAGTGGCACCAAAGCTGTTTGACCATTTTCTTTCTTCATGGCTACCTAGTGCAACAATGAAGGTGAACAAGAAAATCTGAAAAGTGATTCGATAAGTTAATGAACACGAGTGAGATCCAGGCAATTATATTCAGTTTGAACACTTGCTTTCACTACCACAAAAGAGAGAAACCAGCAAAATAGATACCTGTTTACGATTTTTGCCATCAGAAAAAGTGATTGAGATGTTACACGCGGGCTTGAAGGCTCCAAGAAGATAATTCTGAGACAATTAAAACCCACAAAGCCATAATCATTTACTATGCAAAGTTGCAAACGTGTGTTTCAGACACAGAAACGTCAAGCAAAGTAGGCAAGCTTCACATTACGGGCACTTACCATGATTACAAGACTTAGATCTCAATCACAATAAACCTGTTCAAAAGGAACAAAAATCAGCGGGCATTTCACTAATGTAATACAACCAATGCATGCGGTTAAAAGCAAGAGCTTGATTTAACTATTCATCATCAAAACAAAATAGAAGCAGACTCTAGTTCCCACCGATCTGATAGTGGAGAAGATCCGACAGAAACAAAGGCACGAAAGTAGAAAAAAGAGTAGCACTTTGTGTACTAGTTGACTATACAAAGCCCAGTCCACAAAGCCCAGATGTTTAAAGCTGAGATCTTCAGGCTTAAAGAGTCTTACTTTCTGATTAATCAAGTTCACAGTTTGATCAAAGCTCACATTAACGATCATCGGAAGTGAAGAAAGAGATGACACTTAACTGAGAACATTGGTCAATTTATTAAAGCATATAAGATCAAAGCCTCTTAGTTAAATGCAAAGCAAGTAAACCATCCTATAAATAAGATATTACAGAACAGAGTGAAACTGTGGCAAGCTCTAAACTTTCCCCATTTGAAACCAGAACACGTTTCTCAAAAAAATGATCCTGAGTTTCATCAAGAATCTTCTTCGGGGTCCCGCTGCCGTGAATCCTGAGAACCAGACTGAAGGTTAATGAACTGAGAGACCAGTAGCTTCGAGATTCCACTTATGGCTGCTTCCATCTCATCTGGTTCCCTTGAGCTTCTCAACCCACAGTACTCGCCTGCTGCAACTTGTGTCTTTTTCGATGTAGCAAGAACTTTCTCCAAATCCAACTGTGATAATGGCCTAGGTACCTGACAAAGAAAATGAGAGCAAGTCGCAACATTAATACTTATTGAAGATTTGGTGGGTGCAAACAACATTGAACATTCTCTTATGAAACTTACAGGACATGGTCTCCCCTTTCTCTCTTCCTCTAGGATTTCTCTGATAGGGAAGTACGCTGCTTTCTTACAGAGCTCAAAGATGTCTGATCCTGTATAGCCTTCGCATAAACGAGCTACGTGATCATAGTCAATATCGGGTTCCACCCTCTCTCCTTTCAGTGTCACTTTCAATATCTCAGCTCTCTCCTTACGATCAGGCATTCCAATCTCAAAGGCCTGAGGTAGACGCCTCAATATTGCTTCATCAAGCTCTGATGGTCTGTTCGTTGCAGCAAGAACCATAACCCTTGCATTCGCTACAAAGCAACCATTATCCTCATTAAGAAAAACTGTATCAATGTAGAACATACTCAATACTGCACATGTTAAAGTAGGCAGAAAGGTGAAGGATTCAACTTACGATCAGTAGAAAATCCATCCCATAAAGCCATAAACTCAGTCTTCATGTTTGCCATGGCTTCATGATCTGTTGAACGGCGCTGACCAAGAAAGCTGTCCACCTCATCGATAAAAATGATAGCAGGCTGGAGTTTGTACGCCAAGCTAAATACAGCAGAAACTGAAAGAAACTCATATATCAGAAGAACACCATCATGAATAGACCAAAAAAACCAGCAAATGAGAGAGATACAAGAAAGAAACAAAAAACAATTGCTAACAACGTTCAATTCATTCATTGCCCAATGTGAACATGGAAACGTTGGAAGAGCTCGAAGATAAGCTTACTGAAAGTGTAAAAAGATATAAAAAATCTGCACTAACCAAGCTTCTGAGCATCACCAAACCACTTGCTCATCAAATTAGAAACCCGAACATTAATGAAAACAGCTCCAGATTCTTTAGCAATAGCCTTAGCAAGCATTGTCTTCCCAGTACCAGGAGGCCCATAGAGCAAGACACCCTTTTGAGGACCAAGCAGCTTCCCATAAGCAAAAAGCTCAGGCCTTTTCAAAGGCAAAATCACAAGCTCATACAAAGCCTGCTTGATAGTCTCCAACCCACCAATAGAACCAAACTCCACATCTATATGGTCTGGATTTATCACATCACAAGCTATCACATCCTGTTTTCACAAAACTAGAAACAAGTTAGCATTTTTTTTTCACACTAACACACAACAATTAGAACCCTAAAACATATTCTTACCTCGTAAGGAGTGGTGTGGATAAGAGGACGACCCAAACGCTTGGAGATTTCTTTCTTATGCTCGAGAGCTTTCTTAGACGCCTCACGATTAGGGTCGAGGTGTCTGAGCCCGGCAAAGAGAACCAAACAGCTGAAAGCAGCGCTCGCCGCGTAAAGGATGAGTTCTTGTAAGATCTTAGTCTCCGACGAGCCACCCATTTCTATTACAAAAAAACACAACCTTTATCAATAACAGAGGATGTTAATTAAAGTAATTAAAGAAACCCTTTGATAGCTCAGAGCTCAGAGATTAGGGTTAGGGTTCCAAAAATGAAACCTAGGATATGTTTGCAGAACACGGGGAGACTCTTGCTCTTCTTGTGGACGAAGACAGACAGAGTGGTGGTTCTCGAATGCTTGAGGATCGAGGAGAATGAGAAGTGAAAATTACCGAAACAGCCCTCAGTTGAACCGTCGTTAATTCGTAAACCCGATTGGTCAAAAGGCCCTAATGGGCTTGAAATGGGCTGTATAATTAATTCGAGTGATTGGTTTGGCTTACAAGTAAAAAACAAAGATGGTTCCGGAGAAGACGTCTCGAGAAAGTTCGTATCATATCTTCAACATTCAAGATCTCTCCTTTTGTCATCTTCACACCTCTATATATACATTACACTCACTCCATCTATGAACATCAAGAAAAACACAAACTAGAATCTGCGTAATCTTCTCTCAGTGATAACTTTTTGGCTCGTTTTAACATCTATACACTTTGAATAAATGGCTTCCACATTGTCATTCACGTCGGCTCTACGTTCGCCTCTCGCTTTATCTCCATCTACTTACTCATCTAAACCTACTTCACCTTTCTCTGTCTCGTTTCCACGGATGGTTCCTGGTAAGATCAGAGCTCAAGACCAGAGAGATGACTCTCTTAATGTTGTTCACCAAGGACAAAAAGGGAATCAAGGATCTAGTGTTGAGAAAAGACCTCAACGCTTATCAATGGATGTTTCTCCTTTCGGTAAGTTTAACT